>VZTB01008340.1:719905-740526 GCA_013397245.1 Thryothorus ludovicianus | reverse complement strand
GGCCGCCGGCGCTCGGGGGCGTGGGTGGCGGGGAGCGGCTGCTGAGTGATGTTGGCTGCGGCTTGCGGCGGAGCAGGGCTGGCCCAGCGCGACTTGGAGTAGGGAAAGCCGGGGCTCGGAGTTGCCCCACGTTGCGCTGCGGGAAGAGCCCGTGAGGAGGGACCTGGCGTGGTGACCAGGTGCGGGCCGCCTCTCCGCCGGAGTGCGGGAGGGGAGGGCGGAGCGGGGAGCCTGCAGTCCGAAAAGGGCTGGCTCCATCCCCGCACCTCGCTCTCGCGGCTGCCGCTCGCTCTCGCCTCTTTTCCGCACAAAGCGGAGGGAACCGTGTTTCCTGTCCGGGGACCTGCTGAGAAAAACGAGCGTAACTTCCCCGTTCTTAACAGTCGAGCCCTTCCAAAGGTGCATTCCAGGAGCTCCCCGAGCCTCGCCCCTGGCGGGAGCGCAGCCCCAGGGCTGGCGGAGCGGGCACCGGCCGCTGCCCCGGCCCGGCCGTCTCTGTGAGCACCCCCCGAGCATTCCCCTCAGCGCTCCCTCCGCACTAGCAGCGCCTTTGTTCTGGCTTCCTTCTTAATGTGCTGCCAGTCACGGCAGAAGGATGAGGAAGATCCCTGTGTCCGACCAGTCTGTCAGGGCTGTGAGCATTGCACAGCGGTTTGGGACCCAGAACGGCAGAGCAGGATGGCAGCGAGTGCGCCTCAGGCAACGTTTGCTATTATCTCTCGGAATCCACTTTTCTTCTTTAGACTCTTGCTCTAATTTCTTTTAGCAGTTGTCATCCTGCTGTGGGAGAAACGCAGGTAATGTCACGCTGCATCTCCCTGGCCCGAACAGCCTGTTCTTTCGGCCTCTGAGTATTAGCACAGTTGTAACCACTGGAAGTTTCTGAAACCGATTTGCCTTCTGTGAGTCACAAAATGTGCACCTATGCTTTAACCTGCTCAATATAAAGGCCACATCTTAAGAGGGAGGGGATGCTCATGCATGATTTCATTGTAGTGCTATTAAAGGGAACATCTGGGGAAGGAAGTGTGGTACCTCAACTTCTAATTGAACCTATTTCATAAACAAGGTGCAGGACCAGATGTACCAATTAGGGCAGAGTTGTGTCAGATCCTGCATATTGTAATTAGTCATGGTACTAGAGGCCAATTTGTGTGGTGTTAGAAGATTCTTGTTGAAAAAATTCAAATATCTTTCAAATGTTCTGAAGCTGAGAGGACCATTTTTTATTTGTGTTACAAGGAATCAAGTCAAACAATTTAGAAATGACTGCTGGTAATGTTAGTGTGAAGCACTTTTATTCTTGGTGCTTATGGAATTTGAAAGAAAGTAAAGTCTCCCAGTTCTCCATTATGAAGACCTGTGCATGGTACTCCAGGTAGAAATAGAGGTGAAATGTCTACCTTTCCAAAAGCCCTAATATCCACCATATAAATGATTTCATTAAGTATATTTGTGAAGACTTGTAAAAGCAAACGTGACACTTGCCAATAACATACTCATTGTAATGACTTTCATATTAACATCAAACGTTTTTATAAAATTAAACATTTCAATTGTACATCTTTTCAATAACCTTTTTCTTCATTTTAGGTTTCTCAGTAAAAGATTGTGAAACCAAACTTGCTACAAAAATGCAGAATTTAATTCCCTGAAAATGATACTGTCTTTACAGATGTAGAACAGTTTGAAGAGACTCATCACGGCCATTCTCAAATATTTTTAAAAAGCAGTCATATTCTTAGAAATAAATTGACTTTAATAGAATGAACCCTAGGGTTCCAGTTGTTTGTCACCTTGAATTTTTTCTTAGCTGTCGAATGAAGTCACCTGCTCTTTACATCATGTTTCATATCACAGCATCTTACATACATATGCAAAAGTGCATCCACACTTTATTTGCTCTTCAAGAGTTCATTTTCCATGCTGGGGGATGGAAAAGCTGCCTGTTCCATCTTCCCCAGTCCCCACCTGATCTGTGGCTTTTGCTCGGTCCTTGCCCGGTGATTCGGAAGTTCCTCCCTTCCTGCACAGCAGCCTTGTAAACCACAGGAAGGCTGCAAACAGCCTTGGCTTTCATTTCCTGTTTCTTCCACGGTTATTTTTATGAGTTCAGGGAGCTGCTTAGAGAGCTGCTGATCAAGCAGATAGTCAAACCAGGTACTTTGATGGATATCTGAAAATTGCATTTAGGGGAAAATTGTTAATATGCAGAGGAGCAAAGTGTGAGCTATTGACATAAAGCAGGTTGTAAGGCTGAAATTTGGACTTGGGGTATCAAAATTAATAGCAGGCAGTTTCCTTCAACAGATGTAAAAATGAATAAAGCCTCAGTTAAAAACAGATACCTGGGAGTAATTATATATTTGGCTTATAGAATCAAGTATGGTCAAGGGCTACTTTTAGGTAACTATTAACTTTAGAAAGTAGAGGTTCCCTGGAGCTGGCTCTTTTCATGGCTTAGTTTACACTAAACATGTCAAGATAATTGATGGGAAAGATCAGCATCTTAAAAATTTGTTGGCTGAGAATATCTGATTGATAGATTAAAGAAATCTGTATTCTTGGGCTGAATCTCTGTTATTTGGGCATACATAAAAAGTTGTGTGTGCTACTTGCTACGTTTTATTTATAGGCAGTCTTCCATACCATGAAAATATTAATTTAAAAGTGTTTTTTTCAATTGTTTTATGATTTATTAGGTGAAAATATTGCTTCCATGACTTCTTAACAATTACTATTTTAAACTAGAAGGGCAAAACTTGGTATTTTGTTTTGAAAGAAATATTCCCCTATGTGCATTTGACATTCATAGCATTGGAATACATAAGGAGTTGAGTCACTTCATTCCAACACAGTCCATAATTTTAAGAATATGTAGCAGGCAAGAAAGATCTAAAATGTATACAATTACTTTGAACTCTACACCAACATGAGTGTTTGCAATAGCAGGTTTTTAAGTGGAGTCAGTGCATCAGTTAGGAGGAGTTTATTTTAAATTTTTGTCTATTTGTTCCATTGACATTTAAGTACTGGTTATACTTAGAAATGTCACCTAAAAACTTTGTATTTTGGGCTCAGTGTCTTATAACTCAGTAAAATGTATTTCTGATTTAAAAGAAAAAGGAAGAATGGGAAAAATTTCCTCCAATAATCCTCTGCACCTCTGAAACAAGCAAATCCCCCACGTTATTTTAATTTGGAAAATTATTCTACTAATTGTTGTAATTCTCTTTTGTAACTTGAGGAAGAAGAGAGCTGTACTCTTGGAAGATGAAGATTCTTTGGGGAATTCATGCTAATGCACTGGCATATTCCATGACTACCTTAGGTGCTGGAATGATGAACAGCATTTTTAATTTCTACTACGTTAAGCTTTTCCTAAACCGATACAAAATTTCAGAAACAGCATTTCACGTGGCACAGGTACTGTACAATGGAATATTTTGATTTTCTTGTTGTGCTATGTGTCAGTGTCATTACTACAAAGTGATTCTTTTAATGACATTAATTTTGGAATCATTGCAATTAATTAACAGTAAATTATCCTTGACTGTAGTTAATCCATAGACAACGGAACTTACACACAAAGCACATCGTTTACAGTCTGGAGAGTAAAAATCTGCAGACTTAATTGCTGAAAAGATTTTTACGTTTGATAGCTTGAAGTAATTTTCTAAACTGATCTTGCGCCTCAGCTCCATAGATAAGTTTGACATTAGTGCTTTCCTATGAACTGTTCAAGTACTTAAATACTGCATTTATCCTGCGAGTCATTATCCATGTGAGTAACTCTTGTTGTAAATGGTCTCTTGAAAGTAATGGGCCAGCTCATGTTTTGAATTAACTTGCTGTGGGAATAATATCTGAGCTTTGCAGGATGAAAGCCCAGATATATAAGGTTTTGACAGAATGGAACCTTAGAGACAGTTTATTTATGCAGTTGGTCACTTACCTACTTATTAATCTTACTTTTTCAAAATTTCTACAAACCTATGAATACGGATAAGAATTTGTTTTAGAGTCTGTTTTGACCTGAGTAGCTTTTCTGTGTATTTATTTGCTGTCTGAGTGGAGGTGTTTTTTGTAGATAAGTATGTTGTGTTTGTGTAACCTCTGTAGAAGAACGGCAGCAGTGACGAATCCCCTTGTTTGCGGCAGGTTGTGTTCATGATCTGGAACGCCATCAACGATCCCCTTTTCGGCTACATCCAGGACAACTCGCGGCTCGAGTGCTGCGCCAGGCGCCAGTTCTCCATTCTGTACGGAGCCCCCCTGTACGGCCTGGCCTTCCTGCTGCCCTGGTTCCCCTGGAGGCGCTACGAGGAGGGGGACTGGCTGAGCAGCCTGCACCTCGTGGTCGCGCTCTGCGCCTTCGACGGGCTGCTGACCTTCGTGCTGCTGGCGCAGTGCGCGCTCTTCGCCGAGAGCTGTCCCCGCCACGACAGCCGCCTGCGGCTCATCAAGTACAGCCAGGTGGCGACCTTGGTGGGCTCCACGAGCGTTCTCTTTTGCGGGCTCGTCTCGGATAACATGGAAAACTTCGCTTCTTTCCAGGCTTTCACTGTTCTGATCGCGGTGCTAGCCACGGCTTGTATGTGTTGCACGGGTAAATACAGCACGAGTCAATACGAGCGCAGAGAAATCCGTGCGGAGGGTGAAAATCTGGAAAGCAGTGAAGGAGCTTTCTCCTTGGCCTCGGTAGTTTCGTTGACCAAACAGATCATGACAGAGAAGAACTTTCTGTGTTTTGTAACGATGAACTTCTTCCAAGTTTTCCACCTAGCCTTCTACAACAATTTTATGATGATCTTTGCAGATAATCTTATTCCTAAGGATGTCCTTTCTTCCTCAGTAAGAAGCATCATGTATGGAGCAGGTTTTATTTGCCCTCAGGTAGGCAGTCATACTTTTTTATTTTTAAATATGAAAACCTGGTGTTTGAGTAGTTCACAGGATCTATTTAATGCTTGAAAAAATGCTGTATTTGGCATAAGGAATTGGCCAAAATGAGTACTAAATCTCACTCCCCAGTGCTTTAGAAGAGGAAAATACCTCTGTGCAGGCTGATCAAGAATTAGAGACCAGACAGACAGACTGGTAGAATATCTGTTTAAAACAATGTGAGACATGAGTAGGCAAGGAATGCATGTTTTGTATCCTCCAGTGCTTATAATACCTAAGCATAAAGGAATGAAAAACATGGCCAAGCTCAAATGTTTCTAAAAGCAAAATCTACAGAATTCTGAATACTTTTGTTTTGTTTTCTAATACTGTGCATTACAAACAAAAGACTAAGCTCTTCTTCAGGAAGTTTCTGAAGTAAAATGCACAAAATACCAGAAAAAAATATAAAGTAAGAAAAGCATTGTTAAAATATGTGGTGTCTCAGTCATGGAAACCAAACAAAACTCTAAATAGCTGCTTTTGGAGAATAATAAATTCCCATTTATTTTGTTGTTCGGTTGCTTGGTCAGCAGTATTTATAGGGAAGAGAGACCTTTTAGGAGCCCAGTCAGGGATGAGGGGAGGAGTAATGAACTGAAAAGAGAAAGAGAACCCAAAAGAGGGATGTGTGACAACAAGAAAAGCACCAAAAGTATATCCCACAGAATGATACCGTGCATGTCTGCAGTAAATGAAAATTTCCTCTGTTCATTGCCTTCTAACATCTTTCTCTAGATCTTTAAAAACTTTCTCTGTGTTTACTTTGTTGGATGTTGAAAGTCAGGATACTCAAAAGTATCCTCGCATTCATCATAGGTGCTGATGGAATTCAGAGTTTTTTAAAATCAGGCTGCTATATTAATTTAAATTGTAATAGGTTTTGATACGTAATATTTCTAAGAAGATAAATGAAAGTGCAAGTTGAATTCACAGCTCAATTTCAGTTCCTATGTTGGCTTTTGCATATAGAACATACAGGTCCTGAACATACCTTCTGTTCCATAACTCCTAACAATCTATAATTTCAACTTCTGTCCCTACCACAGGTTTAATAGTTTTGGGATTTTTCCCCTGTACCTCAGACAGTTAGATAATGAACTTTGGAAATAAATCAGAAGCTACAGAAGTTAGGAAAGCTTAAATAATTTTACCCTTAATATATAGCAATCACTTTTATTGATAAAATCAGTGTGACAGTGTGAAAAGAACAATCTTTCAGAAAATGCATCTCTTTCTGCTCCCCAGAGACTCTTTGTCTAGAAGGTCACTGAACCGTAGAGGGTTTGCTGTGACCTTATTTTTCTCAGGTTTTGTCCCTTTGAGCTCAAGATACAATAAGAGAATTCTGTCATGGCAATGTCCTGAACTTCACTTACTGGAAAAACACCCGACCCTTGGAAAATAAAGCTCCTTTTTATGAACTCTGCTTCAGTGGCCTCTACTAAGCTAGAATTCAGCTTCTGACTTAGGTTCCTTCTAGTAGTGGATGTGGAGAATACAACCTGCCCACAAGGAAGACATTGCTGTTGCACAGACAAACAACTTTGAATTTGCATCATTGTTAGTGTTTTCCTTACAAACACACAGTCTTAGAGATGTACAAGTAGTGAGGAATTTTTTAAGTCATAAGTACTTCCTGAGACAGGGTTATTTTGCAATTACAGGGACCCAAGGAGCATGGTGTTTACAATGGCAGGCATTACATGATCCTTAGTATTTCTAGTGGAGGCACTTTTCAGCAAAATCCCTGAAAACAGCCAGGGGGAGGAGTATGTTTTAAATTTCTTATAACAAGATGTTTTTCTTATACCAACTTCCCAGATCTGTTTTACCTCCCTGATCAAGTAGAAATCTTGAGCTTTTTTATAATAGCATTTGCCATGGTAATCTTTGTCTGACCGTAGCATCCTGGTTTTATTTGTTATGTTAAAGCACTTCAGTGTGGGAACAATTGCACAAGGAAAATTCTTTCCTGTTCTTCATCTAACTATTACACAGTTCATGTCTGTAACACAGAAGAAAGGGGAAAATGTGGGTCTGTATACAGTTGGTATGTTCATTACAGAGATGAGCACCATGTACATGTAGATGATGGCAAAGGCCCAAATAATAAAAAAAGAACTGAATTCATTACAAAATGTCCTATTGAAAGTGAAAAGTGAGGAACAATGTGGAAGAACTCAAATTTTGTTCATACTATAATCAGCACTTAATATCATTTTCATGAGTTAGCCAGTCACTAGATTCTTGGAATCTACTCCTTGCCAAGGTTGGCAAAATTAAAACAAGGCCTCTGCCTTTCTCTGCTTGCTAGTAAAGCTTAGTTAAAGCTTAGTTAAAGCTGTCCTGGTGAGCTTGCTTTGCCAACTTAAAAATCATGCTTGATTTCTATAAATGTCAACGAAAATAGTAGTATTAATGAAAGAGCAATTACTGAAAATGCATCTTGTCATTAGTTAAATGGCAAAATGCTTGATTTACAGTTATACTGCAAAGCTAATACTTTAAGGGGTATCAAAAGATCATGAGCTTTAAATACAGTGTTTCCCTCAGGATATAGCAGTTCTCAGTGGCTAATTTTGGAGTGAAGGGAGACTGTACCTGGTAGAGGTAGCATAGAACGAGCCAGTAGAGAATAGCCTGTGTTCAATTTCTATTTTTAATTTTGTTGAACTTCTTTGAAAGGGTTGGTTGTTTGTTTTTTCTTTAAAGGATATTAATTATTTCAGGTCTGTGTCTTATAGCTCTCCTAATGCTGAGATACTGTACTGTGTCTTTTCATCCTATATGTGTTTATATTATCTTTTCAGTGCCTTGTTCTTCTCAGTCATGCTTCCTTGAAGAAGTTTGGTTATTACAGGATCATCTTGTATTCCTTTTACTATGAAGGAGTAGCTGCTGCTGTCATGTGTCTTCTAGGGCAAGAACACTATTATCTACTGGCATTTTATGTCACAACCAATATGTAAGTAAATCCACTCCCCTGTTCATAGACACAGCTGAAATACTTCTAACAGAGCAGACACTTGTTTTTTTTACCATGAAGATTCTGCCTCTGCTTTCATGGTTTTCATTCTGTTTCACTTAGAAAAATTGAAACTCCAGTTACATCTTTTTATTTTTCAGTTTTCATTTTATTTTGTCTCAGCTTTTATTTTCTACTTTAAATAATAAAACCCTAAAATGCAAACAGCAATTGCAGTTTGCAGGCACATGCCTCCAGTCACTTTAACCTGATATGCAAGGGCAGGAGAATCTCATGTTTTGCACTGACATGGAAGAGCTGAGCAGAGGAAGTCCCCAGGGACTGTTTGGTGGGAAGGCTCAGAGCTCAGCCTGTATTGCAGGAGCACCTGTGAGCTGCACTGCAGGCACCTGTGGGTAACTCAGGGCTCTGCTGGGTCACCAGCCCTGAGTCCCATTTCCTCTGGTGCTCAGTGGTAAGATGCCAAGCAGTAGTATTTTCATAAGTGTATAATGATACATGGAAAACCTCTTTTCAAGATAAGGAGCTGTTTGTATCAGAGTATTGTTACAGCAGTTTGTTTTTATTTCTTCACGTTCTCTTTCATTGTTGTCATTCTTCATGTTCTTTCCTGCCCTCCTTTTCTTTGTCTTTCCCTCCCCACCCTGTTTTCATTCTTATTTTCAGTATTGCAGTCGTGGGCTACTCTAACACTGAATTGTGTGAACAATAAATTGAATTTCGTTATCTACATGTTTTAAATGATGAAGATGTGTTTTGATTTCTCCAAGAAAAAATTCTGAGGTACCTAAAGACTATGTTTAAAGTGCTAGTTGTTCAAAGTACCTTGTTAGCAAAAGCTCATCACACTCAAAATTTAATAAGACACAGAAATTGCAATATTTGAGTTTATTGCTTCATTTGGCTATTTGTTAAGAATCAGCTTTGTATGTGTGTGTTTAAATGTATATCTCTATACATCTGTATATACTGTAAATACATATATGGGAATGCATGTAAACTATTCTTTCTATTCTAATTCTTCCACCTTGAAGTTTATCTTCCACATGGTCATGTCTTTTCCAGATTTCAAGAGCAAATTTTTAGTTTCCCCTTTTTCTGAGATGTTTCTTTTTCTCCTGATCATTTTAAATAGCATTTACTGAGAATGTAAACTTATTGTCAAAGTATTCACAACCTTTTACACCAATATTCAGCAAAAAAAAAAGAAGAAACTCCCCCACACTTTTAGATTTGCATATTGATTTGTAATTTTCAGCTAAGAAGAGATCTGGTAATGCTTTCAGATAGATCACCATGTTTTAAAGAACATCTCAGCTTTGTGTGTGCAGAATATCAGTGTTGGTGTGTTTGTGTTAGAATGTCAGCTACAATTTCATTATGAAGTGAATATAACAACTATGAACATCTTCAATATTTTGTTTTTCTTTAGGGTAATTGTGCAAGCTTCATTTAGCTTGTTCAATCTGCCTTTGGCAGATATTGTTGATGCAGATTTAATAAAGCACAAGAGGAGGTATGTCAGTCATTACTGTTTTCTTAAACATGCTGTTTGCCTTTGTTACTCTTTGGTAATAAATTATGTCAAAGTAAAGACAGTAAATGAGCTGGGATCTTTGATACAGAAGTACTTTTTCTGAGAGCAACTTAGCTTAAGTGAAGATCAGAACTTGAGTAGAATTTCCTGCAGTTACTTCAGTAGAGTCATTTAAACAGATTGTTATGTAATTTCTCTTCTTATACTATACTATAAGCCAAATCCCTCCAATTTTTGTGGCTTTATTTTTGCTAGATTAAATTGAATTACTTTGTAACCAGATACATCTATAATCATGTCTGGAATTTTCTGACTAAGGCCTTTTCAAGATGGAAAAGTTGTCAAGAAAGCTTTGCCTATGCTAGGTAAAGTGCAGATTTCAAAGTCCAACTGGTTCCTTTATCTCCCTGAAATAAAAGTGATAAAACCTGCTGCAGAATAGCATATTGCAACTCATTGATCTTTTGGATTTTTATTAAAGTGCACATAACTTCCTGTTGGTTCCATCAACTGTTATGCAAGTGTAGATTCAGTTCTGTTTAAGAAGTTGCCCCTCAAAGGGAAGATCTTTTGCTTTCATGAGGAAAAAATTGCCTCATTTTCTGGCCTATGCATGCAAAATCTCCAGTTGTAGTTAATTCTCCATGCTCTGCTCAATCTAATTTAACTTCAGTAATTACTCAAAGTGCACAAAGTTGAATTTAAGTACAAGTCACTTAAAAATTGCTGTGTCTGTGTATATATGTGTGTATATATATTTTTATATATATACACATACACACAGCCTGCAGAGGTTTGTAACCTTTAATTTACAAATAAATTTATATTTTATTATGAGAGTAGATCTGTTTGCTATAATGTGTGAACTAGATAAATCTAAGGACCATGATATTTAGCATTTGTATAGTAACAGGATTTCAAGCTTTTTAAAATCATGATTGTAATTAATACACTAATAAATGTGTTGTGCATTAATTTGTTTTTTCCCCAAATATTTTAGATTACCACTTTCCTCTATGGTTTTTGGTACCAATGCTTTATTTACCAAGCCTGCCCAATCTTTGGCTCCAATGGTTGTGGTTACAATACTAAATCATTATGGATATTATAACCTGAATAATGTACCTGGTCATCCTGATATAAGGTGAGTTCAAAAGAGATACTTTAAATCTTAGAAAATTAAATACTCCTGAAATCTAAAAAACAAATTGATCAGCAATTAGTTTGTATCAACTTCACTTCAAAAATATAAACACTTAAAAAGTATTTATCAGTTGTTTTTGTCTGTCTAGAAGTACAAATGTTTTTTAGAGAGTAAATAATTTATTAAGCAATATTAATGAGGATATCTACCTAATTTTGAAAATCAAAGGTTACCTTTCATCCCTTGGCTTTTTGCAATACAAGAAAAAAATGTTTGAGATCATCCAATAGCTCTTATTAAGGTACATGTTGTTTTGGCATCTGCATTTCGTTTACCTCATAAACTCACTTTCTTAAACATATAATATGTAATGTTAATCAGTTTTTTTTTTCTTTTTTTTAATTGAGAAAGCAGTATCATCACTGGAGGGAGAGATTTTGCCTTGAGTTGGAGTCTATAATTTTGGCTCCAATACTCCTTGCCATTTTAATGCTAATGATTTCACTGCAGTCCCTGGAGACCTTAATGCAGCATAAAGCTGTGGTTGCTGGTTACTTGGACATGTGTGGGCTTTTATAAAAATAAATTAACAGGGAATAACCACACTGAAAGGGTCACAGGCTGTATTTATGACCATCAGGAGGAAGTGGCAGCATAAGGAATAACTGAAGTCAGAGCTAAATGGAAAAATCAGTTCTAGCTGATAGCTCTCTTAAACTTTTAGTAAAAACCTAAAGGAACAGAAAAACACAATTTTATATGAACTTTTGTGGAGATAGCTCTTGAGGGAGAGAGGTCTGGTTATGTGTCGCCTAAGGTTAGGAGAATTTTCTGTATTTGAGGAATTTTCTAAAAAAATGTATGAGGACAAGCATGACATAAAAGAACAACAGGTGGTCTTGAGAATTGCATCCAGACAGAAGCAAAGGCAGCTTAAGTTTGAGGCTATGTGTGAGAACAGCTCATTTTAATGCATTCTGTAGATAGCCAGTGAGATGATGTGAAGAGGACATGAACCTCATTATAATGTCAAATAAGATGAGTGATTTTTGCAGGAGAGTGGTAACTTGAACTGGATGTGGATATGAGAGGGCTGAATATATTCCTCTTGATGATTCACAGAAATTCAGATTTGAAACATAAAAACTGCAGTTGTGATCCCTTTCAATCAGAGAAATGATCCCTTTGTGGATGGATTTTAAGTCACAGGAGTCATAAATCTTTTTTTCCCAGTAAGTAGCCCCTGGACTGTAGCAACAGTAAATTTATTATATAGAGAGTTGAATTACTTGGAATGCTCAGTCTATATAAAATGTGTGTTTTCACTTGAGTTATGCTGAAATTTTATTTATTTCACTTGGGCCAGGAACAGCATAAAACATACAAAGCTGAGACTAGTGAATCAGAGCACCTGAAACATATTATGTATTTCTCTTGCCCATCCTTTCAAAAATAATTTCTTAAAGAGAAAGCAATTTGCCTGTGTTTCCTGTATGTAGTGTGAATGGGTTTTCCTTTGCTTGCAAATGGAGTACAGGGTTGATACACAACCCATAAAGACCAGAAAACTCAAAAGTTGTTTCTAGGGAGTCAGTTTGCCCTTGGCAATGTACTCAGACTATTGATTGAGCTAAAATTTTTATTTTAAAAACCTATTGGCTGATCTCGTATTTCAGCCATAGGCAGACAGTTAAAATACACTTGCCCCAGGACAAAGTTGTTTGAGGACAGAGATTAAATACAAGAGATTGTTTAAAATATACCCAAACGGTTTTGGGGGGCAAAAAAGCATTTCACACATGTGAATTATATAAAATGAAGTATTATGATCCGTGCCAATACAATCTCAACTCTGTCCTTCCTCCTTCTCCAAAGCTGGCAATATCTATTAAGTGTTTTGGAAAGCATTTGCTTTATTAGGTGTAGTGGCAGTGAATTGTGAAGATAGTACAGAGGACCCTTATTCTGCATTAACAAAATGTTTGGGCCCTGAATAAATGTTTGAAGAGTTTCCAGCAATGTTGTTTACTGGGACAAGGCAGAATATGCAGCCTATACACTATTTGTTGCATTCTGAATTACTTTTTAATAATTTATTTTATTAATAATTATTACTTTTTCTTGAGCTGAGAGTTAAACTCTAGCAGCAATGATGGAGCAGCTAATCCTGGAAACCTGGAGGCACAATAAAATCATCAGTAATAGCCAGCATGGCTCCACCAAGGGGAAGTGATGCTTGACCAACTTGATAAACTCCTGCAGTTAAATGACTCACCTGGTGGGCAGGGGAGGGCAGGGGATCTTGCATTCCTGGTGACAGGAGATGGGGCAGGATGGACCCTCAGGAGGGCTGGGGATGACACAAAGCTGGGGCTGTGCCAGGTGCACAGAGGGTCCCTCTGCCATGGGGGGATCTCAGCAGGCTGGAGGAATGGGCTGCAGTGGTACCTGGGCTGCATCAGACAAAGTCCTGCCAGAGGGCAGAGGTGATCCTTCCCCTCTGCTCACACATCCTTAGGAAATGTGGGCACTACACAGAGGATCAGCACTTTGTCATGGAAAGTGTTTTTTAATATCCTTAAAATTTGAGCAGGGCTTTGCAGAATGGAGTGTCCTGATTTTTCCTTTCTTCCATCATCATAGCAAAGCAGTACGTGCCCTGCATGGCTTGAGATGTTTTTTGTTCTTGTTTGGGTTTGGTTTTTTTTAGTTTAGCTTGATATTTTTTTCTTTGCTATGGAAAAGATGCCTAGTTTAAAACCTCCCTCTTCTGGAGAGCCACTGCAACTACCACCAGCTTCTCTTGAGAGTGCTTTTCAAATTTGTTCTTCAGAATAAAGTTATTTGGCAGCAACTCTTCATTATTTATTGAAGGCACTTTAAACTGTTAATGCTTTCATATTGAATTACTGAACTACCTGACATTCTGTTCAGAGTGATTTTAGGGCTGTTTAGGGAAACACTGTATGTTTTATTCCTGTGTGTGCAAAAAATAGGTAGATGTGGAAATCTCTGAAGTAACTTGTTCAGCTGTAATTGTAACAAAATCCAAGCTTGCTCTTGATTTATCACAATCCCTTAATGATATATTTTCCCATTCCTTGTTTTATGTATTACAGATATTTTTTCATAATTCCTGCAATAACTTAAGGTTTTACAGTACAATAGGTAATACTGTTTTCTTCAATCAGCATCATTCCAGTGAAACCAAATCAGGATTGCACAGTGTGAGTGATTTTGCAGATGTTCTTTGTGTAAAGATGGAATAATGTTAGTTCTGAAAGCTGCAATCCTGGTTAGTGTGCAGAACAGGCCAAATGCAAGCCCCAACACCCTGTTGGCTGTGTCTGAGTCCTGTTCTCATGTTAGGTGCTTAAGGAATGTGTCTGTGGCCTCCCTGTGGGCTCTTGTGCCAGAGCTGTGCAGGATGTGGGCTCCTTCCCCTGGAGGTGCCCTGGAAATGCAGCTGGGTACAGGCCAGTAAACAACTCCAAATGGTAAATTATTGTCCCTGCCAATAAACATTGGCCATGGACCAGTGGCCTGCCAGTGCTTCCAGTCAGAAATGCAATTGCCCGAGTGATTCAGTGATTCACTTGTGAGCCTGGGGGCTTTTGTTTCCTTATGTAGCATTAGCATGTACATGATTTGAGATAAACTCTGCTCTTTTATGAGCCTGTGTCTGTACTAAGGACACAGAATCTGGGCTTTGTTGGAGGTTGCAAACATTTTTTTCTGTTAAACCGAGTGAGACATTGATTCTTTCATGATTCAGAGGAGCTCTTAGGTTTTATTCAAAAACCTGCTCAAGGTTTGGAGTATTTTTCACAGATTTCAGGTTTTTTGGACCATGTCCATAGCTGTTCTGTGAGTCTCTTATCTCATCCCTGAATGCTAAGGATAAAAATTAGAAAGGAACATAAACTGCCTCATGGAGAGAAAGTTCACTTAGGGGCTGTTTCTCAGCTTGAGTTGACTTTCCTGATATTTAAGTAATTAGAATCCCATAATTAACAGAATGCAAGTAGATAATGATTCCAGCTACTAGATGAATGCCAAAATGCATGCTTTGAGCTGTCAGAAACCATACTGCTCATAAAAGGGAGCTCATTTAATTCCTGTCTTTTTTTTCGTCATTCATATTTGCTGATGCTTTTATTTATTTTTCATTAGAGAAGATTTAGATGAGGAAATGCCATGCATTCATTAGAAAAAAAATGAAAACTAATGTTAATTTAGTGTACTCTGTCTATGGTTTATATTATCTTGTAATCATTTATTTTAAAACCAAATGAAATAAGGCTTGATATTTCAAACAGCCCTTGAAACCACACCTGAATTTTATGTAATTATCATTACTTCTGTGTAGCACTCAGCAACTAAAACAACATTTTAGGTGGATAGTTAATAGCACAGATTTCAACTCAAATAAATTAATTTTATGTTCAAATGTTTAATTCAATTTTCTACTTTTCTTTCTCTTCTCAATTTTTCATTCTTGCTAAAGCTTTTTGGATGCTCTGGTCTATAATTGGATGAAGTGTGCTTAAATTAATTTCTATATTACATAATCAGAAAAGTAGTGAACATGATTTCTTAGATTGTATTAAAATTAACTTTGTGTGCTAATTGTCTGAATTCCTCACAGCTAGAGAAAACAATATATAATACATACCTGTATGTAGAATTAGAAAACACACAAGATACTTCTTTTACTTAGAATTGACTGCACAGTAGCATNGAAAACAATATATAATACATACCTCTATGTAGAATTAAAATTGACAGAATTAATTGACTGTACAGTAGCACGTCTGTGTTTATAATGGGAATGCCTTAAAAATAACTTGCTTAGTGACCATGGAAGTTAATCTTCATGTTGAAGCTGTGTTCTTATTTCTTTCAGCAGGTCGTTTTTAGATCTACATGATGCCATGTTCTACCTGGTCTGTCTGGTTCCCCTCTGCATTGCAGTCCTCCAGATCCTGATCTGGACTCCCTTTTCCATCCAGAACAGCCACCTGGCAGCTCCACAGTAAATATGGAACCAGTGGTCAGTGCACCTCCTGCTGAACCACAAGAGAGTTCAGTAAGTTTTTCATGAGAGAAAACAAAATTGCAAGATGAAACACAGTTTGAGCAGTTTCAGTAAAGCTGCATTTTCAGTCTCTACGGACTGTGAGTCACATTCAGCTTTAATGCTGAGCCTGCACAAGTTTTTCATAGTTCAAATGCTTTCTGTTACTTTATTTAAAGTAATTTCTGGTATATAATGATTTCCATTGATTCATTTGAAGAAAGGATGTGGGAGATCAGGGAAAGGGATCCTAACCCAGCACCTGGAATTCAAGGGAACTGTATTTTCTGAAGCTTACTGGTGGATTAATTTTGCCATACTGGTAAAAAGGTAGATCTATGAAGTTAATCTGGAAGATCCTAGTGGACATCCCTCACGGATGGCAGGGAGATGAAGAGAAAAATTTAGATGGTGTCTAGCTGGCCAGTGTCAAGACAGATCTGACAGCTATCATGGAAAGAGCCAAGAGTAATTAACTACCCTGTGAAAGTCTGTGTAAGGCTAAAGAAGAAAAGGGTTCAGATGCTATCCAGTGTTGCTCAGTGTGGAAAAAGCTCTCTAAGTCCTCAGTGGCTTTCTGAATCTCTGGTTGGTGGAAGGTCAGTGCAGTTTTCTGGCTTTAAATGGGAAAATAATTTTGAAGGTATCCTGTAGTTAGTGCTTCATACAGAATGTCATTGTGGCAAGGACAGCATTAGTCTGTGGATGTAGGGTTCAGCTCTTGGACAAATGTAAGCACAGTTACTAAACCTGTTCAGTGGTGTTACTTTGGCAAACTCATTTGGTGTGTGACAATTTAAGTTAATTTCTGAATCATCAAGTTGAAGTTAGTTTATTTCTGATTAATTCTTATCAGTTAAGATTTTAAATTAATCCTGTGATTTTTATAAAATAAAGGGGTTTTGACAAAATTTTAGAAACATTGTGTCTTCTTCATTTCACATATTGTAATGATAAGGTACATTAGCATGTTTACAGTACTCCCATTTAATCAATATTACTCTTCCTCCAATATATCCATGGTGTAATTGTGCAGTGATAAATACTTCTATCATAATACAATCCCTGCATTTTTGTATTTTGTTTTGCCTGGGCAAACACAGTTTTAGTAGCACCTTTCTTAGGGAGTGCCACTTGAAAGTACAAGAGCAGTGTGTGGATTCCAGTTTTAAAAGGCTGAGCCAGCTGATTTTCAAGGCTCTACACTTACAGTGACTTGGAAAAGAAAGGAGTCAGAAATGGCTCTGCGTTTTGGTGGACACCAGCGTAATTTAGTGAAGTTTGAGATCTGAAATACCAGAGTTGAAAAAACCATTCATTTGTGCCTTGGCTTTTACATTTGCAGAGCAGAAATAACATCATTTCCTTGCCTTTTTTGAAGTGTGAAGTGCTTTCAAGGCGATGAATGAAAAAGCAGGAGATCATCATTAAATATTTAGAAATCCAAATGAATCCTTTGATAGGAATATGAAGATTTATGGTAAAATGTAAGGAGCCAGAACTGTGGTGAAGTTTGAAGTTGCCTTATCTGGTTTTTATCTGTCTTGTCAGAGACATTCTTGCCACTTGCATTGTGCATGCTAACAGCATTATGTGCACATACAGCATCACTTGTGTAAATACTCTGTGGATAGGTAAAAACAAATACCAGAGCAGATACAGCCTGTGTGTTTAGGTTTTGAATTTGAAAAGATTTCCTGCATTCTGTGTATTTATTTTGAGTCTGAAAGGCAGGAGCAGAAGTTGAAGGTATTTAAGTTAATATAATCTTTGATTCATTATATGAAACAATCTTCTCCCTGACAGTTCCTTTAAAACAGTAATAACATAAAATAGTCTCTTTTTTATTTTCTGTTTCTGTATTTCCTAAATTTCCCATCTTCATCCTATCCTCATAGAAAATATAATTTAACAGATACAATAAAATAATGTTATTGTACCACAAATAGGGTTTGTTAGTTGACTGTGTTAGTTATTTCTAATATTATGTTATTAGAATATAGTGTACAACTGGAAGAGTACTGTGCCACACAACAGGAAATCTAATAAGTGGTTTTAAGAGTCAAAATTACATCAAGAATTCTTTGAAATCATCAGAATTATTTTTTTTCTGGAAAATGTCTGGTAAAGTCACCATTAATTTGCTGAAATAAGAAAGGAGTAAGGAGTGATATGCACTGTTTGATAGGCTCTGCAATCTGCTGCATCTCTAGAATTCCTACAGGAGAAGTACATAATCAAAGATTTGTAAGCAAGACAGCCTGAAGATATGAGACATTAACTGTAGAATAAAGCAGTTTAGAAAAAGAAAATCTGAGAAATACAATTCAAAGTATTTAATATGTAAAATATTAATAATTTTCCAAATTTATTATGCACTGTTCTCCTATTTGTCTGTCCTATTTCCCTTGCTATAAAGCAGGAGAAATGTTTTTACAGCATCAATAGTCAATCCTAAAGAGGACTGGAAGAGTGCTTTAAATTTGGGTGGTGGTCTTCCTGCAGGAACAGAAGGTTGGCACTGTGCTGTGACTGACATTGCTTATTCTCCATTTCTCTGTCACCCACTAAACTTTGTTATCTTCTGCTAAACCTACATGATTGGTTTTGGCTGTGAATCAAGTAAAGGATGATCAAAGGCAAAAGTTCAGTGTCTTGCAGCAGCTGGTTTCCCTGCTTTCTCTCCTTATTAGCCAACAATATCTGAGCTTGAACTCCCACTGCTGGAAAAATGCCTCCATTTAATCTTGATAATTTCAGTGTCTAAAATAGTCTCATAACTGATAAAGAGGCTAGAAGTGTGTGTGCAGTATGAAATATGAAATGCTGTGGTATGCTCAGAGGAGGAGAAATGTGATGCTTGAATCCCATTCTTAGAGTTTCTCTATAAATTCTGAGAATATGGAACTTAATACACTGAATGAATTTTATTTATTGAGAATCAATAAACAGAAGTGTCTGCTAGACTTAAAAGGATGTTGCCCAATAGACACTAAAGAATGTTAGTCTAATATAGCAGTAATATAATATATGGTCAGTGATAGAGTGAATATATTGAATAAATGACAACAAAGCATATTTAATTTTAAGTGAGGAAAAAGGATGTTTTGTGGAGCTTACAGGCCCACTTCTGTCCTGGCCTTGTACAAAATGACCTTCCTGGTCTCCAGCTGCCCTGATTTCGGAACTCTCAGTAATTCATGGACGTGCTGTGTTGACATGGCTGGTAGGAATGTTTACATTAAATACAGTTCTACAGCCTAATGGGCACTGTCAGGGAAGGGACGCTTCAGATAAGCCACATCTCCACAAGTACTTCCAGGCACTTCCTTGCATAATTAAGCCAGCTTAGGGAAAAGGCTCAGTACATGCAGAAAAAAGAATTCCAGCTGGTTTGGTACAGGAACACACAACTGAGACTGGGGGGTGTCCTGAAGGTCTGGACAGACTCACAACTGGGTTACCTGTGGGGGAAAGGATTTTAGTTATCTGTGTTTACCTTAGAGACCTCTTTCTGGTAATCCCTTTCTTGCTAATGTTTAAATGATAGAAGGGAAAGCTGGTTCATCACTGCATTTTGTTGGAAAAATGAAGGATTTACATCACAGACTACGTGAGGCTGTGCCCTGCCACCGAGCCTGCTCCAGAAGCCAAGCTCTTGGCTCACCACAAGGCACCAACAGCTGTGTTAAACCCTCTGGGTGTGTTTGGCACCTTCTTGACTCCAGGGATTCAACTGATTGTAGAAATTCTCCATCAAGACAAAGAAAAAATGCTCTCCAAATAGTGGAGCAGAAAGTAGAAAAAAAAAAGTGATTCCATCATTTCTGGGAATCCTTTCGCAGCACACTAATTGAATGAGAAAGTTTACTTACACCACAAATGGTTTGCTGAGATGGTCCAGCAGCTGGTTACAACTCCACCAGCTTATATGCAAATGATATACATCAAAATTATTACCTAAATATGCATGAGGAGTGAGTTCTTTATGGCTTGTCAAGAGAAAAATGTGCTGAGTATACAACTACTGCATCAGAATATTAATGGCAAATGTAACACTGGCTAGGAATTTTGAAAAATTCCATTGAAACACACCCAGGTTGTACATTAACAATGAAAAGACAAAACCTAGCAAATTCCTTAATTTATTTGGCATGCAGTCAATTATCTGTATTCTTTATGTGATAGAACCAAGATGTTTCCCTGTGAACAACATGTAACTAACGTGAAGCAATTTTGTTTACTGGTTTATAATACTGTGAGCAGATGTCTATTTAAAAAGCAGCAAATTTATCTTTTGTCATTTTGGATTTTTATTACAAAGTTGTTTTATCCCTGGAAGGAAAAAATAAAGTAGTCTGTCTTTACAAATGAGAACAGGCATGGAAAGGAGAGTCTTAAGCCCAAGCAAAATAAAAACAGACCAAAAAGGCATTCTAGC
Source organism: Thryothorus ludovicianus (assembly GCA_013397245.1). Lineage (NCBI taxonomy): Eukaryota > Metazoa > Chordata > Aves > Passeriformes > Certhiidae > Thryothorus > Thryothorus ludovicianus. The sequence goes on along the minus strand of VZTB01008340.1, from coordinate 720,394 downwards.
CCATCTAGACAGACAATCTTCAGTGGAAAACTGTCTAAAGCTCTCAAGTCAAAAACTTTCCTCAAGGGGGTTAAACATCAGAAAATGAACTGAACACAAAAATCTTCTGGCAATATTCTGTTGTTGCTCTGGTTTTGCTGATTTCCCAGGAGAAGCAAGGTTGGATGTGATCAGTGCTCGATGAGCGGAGGCCCCAGGTACGAGGCAGGGTCCCGGAGGGGTCAGAGCTCCAGAGCCGCCCTCAGCAGGAGGCGAAGGGGCGGCACCGGCCACAGCCCTGAGCACCAGGACAGGCCCGGCTCGCCCAGGGCTCTTCACACACAATTGCTTTACCCCGGCTCCTTACAGACAATTGCTTTACCCCGGCTCTTTACACACAATTGTTTCACCCCGCTCCTGAGGAGCCCCCGCCCTCCCCGCGGCCCCGTTCCTCAGCCCCGGGGCGCTCTGCGCACGCGCGGCCGGCAGGGCGGTGCCGAGCACGTGCCC
>VZTB01008340.1:656542-714044 GCA_013397245.1 Thryothorus ludovicianus | reverse complement strand
TTTTTTTTTTTTTAATGCAATCATTTTCTTGAGCTGCACCCCATGAGCTCTTCCTTACCTAATCAAATTCCTTCTGGAGTCTTAACCACTGTAACTGCATGTGGCTCTGTGTTTGATCTCTTACAGTGCAAGGCAAGTTGAACTGGATTTAAAATTTATCTGAGCAGTGACCTTGTCTGCTATTATGTGTGACTGGTTCCTGCCAAAGCACATTCTAAATTTCTTCACTGCCTGTCCTGTTAAAGTTTGTACAAAATTGGTCATTTCTTGTTTTTACATTTTAGGCTGCTGGGAAGGGGCTCAATGTTTGTGTTTTCCCCAGAACAATTTCAAAGACTGCTTAAAATAAATCCTGAATGGAAATCCCACAGACTTCTAGATTTAGGGGCTGGAGATGGAGAAGTCACTAAAGTTATGAGTCCTCACTTTGAAGAAATCTATGCCACTGAATTGTCTGAAACTATGATATGGCAGCTTCAGAAGAAGAAATACAGGTATCAACGGAATAATTCATGCATCCTTTATATCAGACACTACAACAAAGTAATCTATTTGTAATTTAATGAATGTTCAGTATTTTCAGTCAATTCCTTTATTGTTTGAGTGTTATGGAAAAGGTTTACCTGTAAAAAAACAGAAAAGCAAACACATGTGATGATCCCTCTTACCAGTGTTGGTTTTTGTCTCCTTTATTACCTGATGTTTATCAGGCAGCATAAAGGTTCATAGAGCTGGACATGTAGCCATGCTGATCATTGATTTAGTTTTCAAAAAAACCCAAAAGAAGGGACCGTGTCTGTCTCTTCTCTAAATGATTGACCTTACCTGTCCTAGCAACACATCCACAGGGAATTTTTGTCATGAGTAGTTCTGTCTGAAATGAGCTTGTTTTTGTTGAACAGACTGTCTCTTTCCTTTCACAGAGTGCTTGGTGTAAATGAATGGCAGAACACAGGGTTTCAGTATGATGTTATCAGCTGTTTGAATTTGCTGGATCGCTGTGATCAGCCACTGACTGTATTAAAAGATATTAGAAGTGTCCTGGAGCCAACCAGAGGCAGAGTCATCCTAGCACTGGTTCTGCCATTTCACCCCTACGTGGAAAATGGTAAGTGCACAGATTAACAGCTGTTTTGGCAGGTAAAGAAAACATTAGGATCTAGTATCCCAAATTAAATGTTTCATAAATGGCAGGTTTGATTTTTTGCAAGTAACTTGTAGAGGGCATGTTCAGAAGTATGAAATCATAGGTAAATAGGCCACATGATGTAAGCTGTTTTGTAAACTGCAGGGAATACATTGTTGGCACCAACAAAAAGCTCAAAGGTTGAAGTCACAGATCCTGTTTTGCAAGTTACCACATTTCCATTGTCTTGGAGCAACTTGGGAGAACTGGTCCCAGGTGACCCCAGATGTCTCTAGTAACCAGTTGAGCAAAACCATCAGAACTGTCTAATGCTGAATAGAACCATTCTGGTCAAGCTGTTTCAAGTGTTTTAAATGAATCCCACCTAAAAATTATAGGAAGATAACTTTCACTTTCCTACATGACCCAAAGTAAAATATGGACTCCTACGAATATGAAGTATCAACAACTATTAATATTGTATTAATTTACACTGTACTAGTAACAGGAATAAAAAATGAAAATTCAGTGCCAAAACTCAATTATTTACCCTACTTGGATTTTAAAGACATATATGAGAGATTTTCAGATGAATCCATCCTTATGACTAAACTTCTGAAGAGACTGGAAAGCTTTTTATGTGCCTGTGATCGTGGGTTGAGGCTGAAGCACCCTGAAGGTGGTTTGAATTCCAGGAGGCTGATGTTCATCAGTCATTGTTCTGGTTCTCCTTCAGTGTTAAGACTTGTCTGTGGAAAGGCCTGGGCACCCAGAAAATACAGAACTAATCACGTTCTGACAATCACAAATGCATCAAACTGAATCTGGTTTTCTGTTTTTACATGCTAGTGGTATTTTGATGAGAGAAGGAAAAAAAATAAGTATAAGAAATAATGCTATCAGGTGAAGAATTACTTAAAATACAGTATTTGAGCTTGTAATGTTGTAACTATTTTGAAAAGTAGTGTGTCTTAAATTAGATTTGGCGTTTGACTTAGGCATCTGTAAAGTATTTCCAAGCATATTTGGTTACAACTTATTGTTCCAATAATGTGTAATAATATGGCTTCCCCTTGTAGAAATCCTCTAAAATTCCAAATACCAGCAGTGTCTTTCTAGTTTTTCACTGTCATACTAGAATCAAAAAATGAGAAACGCTTTTTCTGTGTGCCTTCAAACCTCTGTGCCATTGTGTTTGGCAATCACTCTTGCACCCCACATCTACTTTCCTACCTTTTTTTGAGTAGCCCATAGCAGACTGTGTACAACTCCCTGGCTCAACAGAAGGGGATGAGTTAAGGAGCAAACTATTCTAAGCCTGCTTATATCCTTTATCATTAATCTCCTACCATACACTGGGAGGATAATAGAGAATTAAATTTATAAGTCCCAAGGGACTGAAAACCTGTTCTGTGATTGTTGAACACGGTCATTCCTACTTGTTGAAAGTTGAAATGCTGTTGTAAGATGATTTGTAAACCAATGTCATTATTTTATTCATGATGGTGACTTGCCCAATGAGTCATTTTGCTCTAGGCAGTTTTGTTCCCTTAATATGTTTAAAACTTAAAAACATGCTCAGTTTGTCTATTTGCTACCATTATGGATATGGACCCATATAAACTGTTAACAGTGCAAGTTAGCACACACAAAAGTTAGAGCTTTCCCACTAAAGATCAATTTAACTGTGGGCTAAAGAAACAGACAACTGCCAGACTGTCTTCATGATGTGAAAACCATTTTAGAATTTCAGTATTTTCATTCAGCTGTTCTACATGATGATGCATTTTAAAAATAGATATGTACATATGTTTTATATATAACAAAATTATACTTGGAGCATTCAAAGAGGAGAACATTCCACTGCTCAAGTAACTTCTTGTAGCAGCTCATTAAAACCAGCTTGGACCCATGTTGTGAAACTTTGTAATTTTATAGAGGAAGAACAAATGGAAAAGTCTTGGGGCAGGTAAGGTGTTTGATCCAGTAATAGATCCATAGATAGAAGTGAGGAAATTATTTCAATCAAAATGAGATATTTGGGTTACTACATGCAGTATAATGGGATGGTAATGGTGGAAGCTGTGTGAATAGCATAAAACCTTCTCTAAGAGAACAAAGCAAGGTGGAGGAGGAATTAAAATACAGATCTGTGCTCGTGGTTTGTGGAATGACAGTGACACCTAGAGTCCAGAGGAGCTCAATCATAAATTTCTCTCTGGAGCTTTTCAATTTTATTTCATGCAGGACAACCAGGAAGGCAGTTACTGCAGGTGTCTAAATTTGGCAAGGGAGCCTGCTGAATCATCAGGTATTAGACCAGTCACTAAGAACAAGTATTACCACAACTCAGTTTTAGTAGGTGTCTCAGGGAGTCATAGAAGAATCCTTTGTATTTCCTAATACACACAGAAAAAGTCATTATTGGGTAGTACATGACTAGACTGGTGTAAATTCCCTAAAATAAAAATGTCATGCCGTACTTCAGAAGTGGTGAACAGTAGGGGCCTGGGAGTGTGAAATTTCCTTGTTGAAGATATCAATATCCTTGTGATGATTGACAGGGATTAGAAGGCAGAGGTGTGTATGCTGTCCTCATGAAACACTATTAATTGAGCTGGAAACACAATAGTGTGGGATGGGAGATGGACCCTTGCTTTGTCTCAGTTGTCATTTCTCATCTTGCAGAAGTGAGAAATGCCACTTCATTTGTTAAACAAAGCCTTGCTTTATTTAAATTATGATAAAAATGCAGCTGTTCTTTCTGAAGGGAAAATGCCTGATACCAATAGATACCTTTTAAAAGTGCTGATTTTGCAGATTGGCTAGGTAGCAACTGCTGCAAAAGGTACTGTGGAAAAAAGTATACTGCCTTTTACTGGGCAGTGTAGTTCTTTTTTGTGCTTGTAGCCATGTTGAACAGGGTTGTAAAGGCAAAATGTGCTGCTCCAGGTACTCCTGACTTGAGATGGGGGTTGTCAGCCTAGCAGGTGAATTTTAGTATTGGGGGAGCAATGTTTTCACAATGACAGCTACTTTCCTGAATAGGTTTGGAAGATGCTCCTGTCCCAAATGAGGTCTGCCAGGACAGTGTGTGTGTTTGTATTGCCAGTTTTTTCTGCTTGCCTGTCTAATACACAGGTTTTGCTCTGTTTCAACTGTTCTAAGGCTCATTTACTGTTGGTCTGTAAACGTTACATCAATAACTATCCCATTAACATGGGCAAATCCAGAATTTCACCCATGAAACGAGTTTATTTTCTGTTGCTGTCAATTATCAGACATCTTTCACAATTGCTCAGTTCATGTAAGAGGAATACATAAAAGTTTATTTACAGAGAAAAAAAAGACACAAATCTAAACTAAAAAAGAAAACTTTTATGATGCATCAGCAGTTGTCTTACAAAAATGAAGTCTTTTCCCGGGGTTCTTGGAAATGGCAAATGGAGTATGTGACACAGATGAAAGGTACAATGGACTTGGTTCTGGTGATCTGTTTAGGAAATACTCCTGAAGACCACTGCCCTATGAGGTTTTCTCCTCTCCCTTTGAAGCAGAGGAAGTCTGTGAAGAAGCTTAACTTCTTCACCTGCTTCTTAGCCTGCAGGAGAACTGTGAACAAATCTAAGGTGCTGCACGTGCTCATCTGTTCTGATAAACAGTGTCATCTTCCAAGTCATCCTAGGGAAAGAAATGTTTTGTTATTGAGGTGAATTTCTTTTTTGAGGCAAACCCCATCCCTTTAGTGTTTCAGTAAAATCCTTTCTCCCCTCTTATGCAGTTGTTTTTGCTACAGGCTTCAGAACACTTTTGTTATCCTGTTGGCTTTTCCTAATCTCCAGGGGCAGTGGAACATAGCCCAGATTTTCATATCTGATGGTCAAACCAAGGACCAGGTCATGTCAGCAGGGACTTGAAGGGTTTAAAGCCTAATTACAGAGGAAAATGATTGGAGCTGTATGGCAATTAATAAAGTAAAATGTATGTAGGAGAAATGCTTGACTTTGATCTTTATGTCATTTGGTTCCTCCTTGCATCTCTGATTGATCTCTGTGCTCAGAATAGGAAACCATTATCACTGTTTCTCAAGACAAGCAAGATTTTGAAGTGATTTTATTTGTTTGCAAATATGTGTGATTTCTAAAGTTATGGCACATGTAAAGTTATTGTCATATAAGACTTAATGGCATAAATTTGGGATGATGCAATAAATTGTGTGGCTTTACCCAGTGATGTTGAATACTTAGTTTATGCTCTGTGTTCTGGAGAAAGAGAAATACCTTTAAATACATTACAGAGCTTTTATAATAGTTTTACTCTGTTTCTGTCCCCTGCTCTGGGTTAATGGAGCAAGAGGAGCTGAAAAAGCAGTACTTCTCAAACATTACCCTTTAATAGCCCCAGGTATTTTACCAAACAGCACAGAACCAGACCTCTTCTTGGCAAATTTGCATACAAATTTATGGCAGTTTTAATTTAAAAAAGGGGTGTGTGTGTATCTATACATACACATGTATAAATATATATATATATGTAGTTGTATGCATGTGGCCATTTAGAATGCTTTATAAAGTCTTTGTCATTCAGAATACTTTCACGTCTCTATTAACTTTAAAGGCAATAGATACAGTGAACTCCTAAAACCTTTCAGTTTCTCTTTTTCCCCATAAATTTAGGTATTGGTAGGTGGATACTCACAGGCTGTTGGCAGTGTTGGGCATATCTCTGCTTTTGAAGCTCTTGAGCAATTGCTTGAAAAACTTTTCGGCCGCTATTTATTTTCTGCAAATTATTTAAAATATTTTGGTTTAGTGCAACATTTTGATTTGGAAGAAATGTCTTTTTCTATCTTTTCTAATTTAGGTTTTTTACCTGGGTATGTCTTTGGGAGTGTTACTAAGTAGCATTTTAAAAATGTGGTTTGGCAAGAAGAGGGGTTGTAATTATGTTATTATTGCATTACTTAATGTATACACCTTCTTTAATTGATCTTTAAATGCGTGGCTTCTGATTTTTATGCAAGGATACATAGTGGTGGAGGTTGTTAATTAATAGCAAAACCTGTTACTGTCAGAAGTTTGAACAAAATTTACTTAAAACCTAAAGGAAACTGTGTGTTGGAGATATTCTTCACAAAGATTAAGTTTACCATGCATCCAGTGTATTAAAAATAAATTACCTGATTTGTTACAATTAATTAAATATAAATTGATAACTAGTTTTGTGCAAATCTAAAGTGAACCTTAGCAGCTCAGAATGTGTCTAATTGAATCATCAATCACATATTTGATGCCAAATACACTTTAAAAAGACAGGAAGAAGCTCTGAATCACAAACAAAGCAAATAACATGGTAACATACACAGTTCTCTGTTGTTTGGTCTTTCCCACTTTTCTTTAGCAGCTTTGGTTTTAACTGGAAGGAGGGAAAATAAATGAAAAAGCAATTAAAATATAAGGTGAGAAGTTAGCAGAGTAGTTAAAATTGTTGCCCTTTTGCAGTGTGAGTTTGTAGGCAAGTGTTTCACTAGATCAGCTTATACCATTGGGAAAATCAGAGAGGTTCTCCCATGTGTGAAACCTTTTTCAGCTTCTTTCAGCTTTCAATATCAGCAGATACTACAAATGGTTTTGCTCTGAGCACAGTGGGACCTGCTTGAAACACTACTTAATTCCCAAAAATAAACCAATGGCAGCACAGATCCAGTTTCTCCTCTGAGGAGGACTTGTTTAATTTTTCCCACTGTACCTTTACTTCTAAATTAAAAAATGAAAAAGCCAGTCCTGTCCTTATGCTAGGACAGTTATCACTACAGGAAAGAGCCATTTTTACCATACCAGTAAGGACTGTGAAGTCCTGATTCTCCTGTCAAAGTCTCATTATCATGTAAAGATTCCTGTTGTAGTGCTGTGTGTTTGTTTTTATCTAAACACAAATTCTGTTCTAGTTTAAAAAAAATAAAGAAAGCAATAATTACATAACTTATAACCATGTGCATTTTAATGGGTTTGCTTTTGTAAGCATAAAACTTCTTCTAAGTCTCTAATATTTTTAAATTTTACCAAGGTCTCTCTTCTGTACATGTATGAAGAGAATCAGTAGACAAGTGAAGTCAGTCTGCAGTATCTTTACTGCAGCTCATAAATACTTTGATGTGAATTTAAATTATTTTACTTCTATTGGAAATTTATACTCTCAGGATAATTTTAACTTCAGAATACCTTTTATTTTAGACACTTCACTGAAAAAAGAAAATGTGGTTGCTGTTGAGAGTCCAGCTGTGTGTCACACAATAGTTCACAGATGCTTGTGGGCAGCACATGGACTTCAACCTCCTCTGTAGAACTTAAACATAATAGTTAGGAAATCCAGAAGTGTGTTTTTATTCCCCTTATGGAGATGCTAAAACTGCATTGATTTACAAAATGAACAAAACCAGAAAAATCACTTGGAGCCTACCTTGTAGACAGCAAAGGAAGTGAGCACAGCAGAGCTGTACAGGAACAGTAAGGATGAGACGATGATCATGGAGATGAGTTTTCCCTTGCTGTGCTGCTTCCCTGATCCTTTATTAAAAATGAGTGTTAGAATAAAGGGCAGTTCAGATTCACATAATTTGTTTAAGACTCTGCATTCCATTGCCCTTTCTCTGAGGAATTACAAAAACATGTACCATCAATATTGTTCTGGTTAATTTTCAGTCTAAATTCCTTAGGGAGATAATTTTTCTTTTGTTCACTTATATGTTTTCAAGGGCAGTGGAGACTTGTCAGTTTTGATTACAAACCTTTCTTTTAGGGGTAGAGAGAGAATGGAATCCAGTTTTTTGCTCCTGTAAAGGTATATCTGGATAAAGCTCATAAACTAATGTTCAGAAATGGCATTAGAGAAAGGAAGGACTATAAAGAAAGTAATAATCTAGCTGAGAGTTTCTGGGGTTTTTTTCTTTTTCTGTTTCAGGCATGTAAAACTGAAATGTAGTTGCAGAAGTTCCATCACTTTCGTAACTAGAAGGCAAGTGATACAAAAGTTTTGAACATTTTTCTCAGGCTGGCAGAGTGAATCCCCAGGTCTGAGGCCCTGAACTCTCTTGCACATTGGTTTCTCTACTTCCCATTTTTTTGGTGATACTTCCTTTCTAACAACCACAAAAGTTTTAATGTAAATGGATGTAGAGCGTGGTTAGACAGTACAAGTGCAAAACTTCTTTCTCCTGTAGAATTCTGGAGTCATCTTCATCATATGACAGAGCAGCCTAATTAGCAAACAAGGTTGAGGTGCTTCTTTGTGGAATCCCTCTGGTTTTACTAATAACATCTTAATATAGCCATACTACTCCTAATGGGTTTGTTGGCATTTCCATCTTAAATGTCATTCTTGAAAGTATAAATAGAGTATCTAGAAAAGATAATTTATTTCTTCTAACATGCTTCATTAAGAAAGAATGAACAACTGACCTGTTACCATCAGTACTGTTCCATCTCCTGTTTGTTTGGAAAGGGGTGATTCTGAGTCTGAAAATGCAATTCCACAGATATAAACAGCGCTGTCATCTACAGTCAGATCTTTTATCTCAAGTAGGATGTTATTTTCTGATGAGTGTACTTTGTACTTGTGATGATCTGTGCATCCAGGAGTGCACAAATCCTGATGTGTATTAGTTAAAAAGCGAAACCACAGAACTTCAGGTCGGGATGAGGAGCATCCAGAGGCAGAGAAAGTGCATGTTAGGGACACATTGCTCATGGAGGAGTTAGCTTGCTGAAACCTGGGCTGTGTTACAGTGACTTGGCAGTGATCTGCAACACCTGTTGGAAGGAACAATTCATGGTGTGAGGGACAGCTAAAAAGCAAGGTACAGTCTAAAAAGAAAAAAACAATTAACTTTTGGTTTACTCGAGGAAAGGTGGGAGAAAGGAAGAAACCAAAACTGTGTTTCAAACTTGAAATTATTAAAGCAAACTTTTTTTGTAGATAGTTCCTACAGCTTGCACATGTGCTCATTTAACACTTTTATCTACAGGGTGATGTGCTTGGCTTTCTGTTTTGTGACAAAATAGAGAAGATTGATAGATCTGAAGCAATGTGAATGTTTCCTTTGGCACTGGAGAAGACCAGAAGAATATTTTGTGCAGTTCCTAGGCTGAGATTTAATCCTGCATGTTTGTGGGGGTACTGGCCAGCGGGGGTGAGTGTTGGGTGACAGCAGTGCAGTTGCTCAGTGGAGCAGTTCTGTGGGGCTTTCTCTCTCCCCCACTGTTCCTGGTCTGAGTCAAGCCAGACAAGCTGAAGGCAGACAGTGGAATTGTCATAAATCAAGACATTTAAAATTTAGCAACTTCATAACATTGATGAGAATACCCAGTAGTTCCTACACATTCTTCTACTTCATCACATATATTGTCTCTGGGTTTCTAAGAATAATAGTGCTTGTTATTTCTGACATTTAAAAATGTGTGCAGAGAAAACAGGAAGGTTAATCAGAGAAGAGCATTCTAATTCAGGAACTAAAATGTGTGGTTAACTTGAATGTGTGGTTTAATATGTCTAGTCTGGAAGATTTTTTTGAACTCCTTACTGTAATCTATGTAAATTCTGTTTAAGTGTATTTTATTTTATTCAAATAAGTAGTGTAGTTATTTAAACTATGGCATTGAGGTTATTGAAGTGAGAATAAAGGTAGAATCTAAATAACATCCTTTTCTGCTTGCCAGAAAATAACAAGCTAGAAGATAAATAAACTGAAATCTCAGTGTACTGCTGATACACAATTTGTAAACCTGTCCGTGGTGAACAATTAACATTGTCCCTTCACCATTTTTCTTACTAAATCAAATCAGATTCAATGTCTGTGACTTTTACAGGAATAAAGTGAAACTTGATTCAGTGTCAGGTCCTTATCAGAGCCATTCCACAGAAGCTACAGCAATCTGAAGATTGGAAGTTATGGGTGTACTTGCACCCTGTGTGGTGAGAGGCAGCAGCTTGTGCTTCTGCAGCTGATCCCCTTCTCTCTGGCACCCCAACTCCAGGTGTCCTTGCAGAGCTGAACTCCTGGCCTCAGGTCATACAGGAACTTCCCAAAGCCTCCTCCCAAACAAACACAGTTACTCTGAAACCAGGCTGCTCCTGGAGTGTTCCAAGCAGGGAACCCAGAAATCACAGGTTACAGCAGCATTTCAGACTTTTGGAAGAAAAAAGCATTTGCTAGCAGTTGTGTACTTTGGAAGTTATAGGATGATAGCAGAAATTAACTTGATTTTCAGCAAAAATATTTTCACTACTTTTATTTTGTAGCTGTGTTGCAAATCATAGCCGCAAAATTCTCAAGTCTTGTTTAACTACTGTTAAATGAGAAAATATAAGAAATTTTAAAGAAGTCTTACCAGCACCATACAGGATCCAGTCAAACAGCACTAGCACATTTTTTAATTTGTTGAAAGGTGCCATTTCTTCTATCTCTGTGAAAATGAATCTTCTTGAAGGAAGAGGAACTTAGGAAATGTTTGGATTTGCAGAACTGTCTTAATCACAAGATGTAGAATTTCCTGTTTAGAAGGGTGTTTACACTGCATTTAGCAAACTGGTTAAAGGTACAGACCAAACCAAAGGTACAGAAAGCTTTTGTTTGTTGTGGATGACATTACTTGGAAAATGAGTAAGAACTTTAAGTTTTGAACTCATGAGAGTTGTACCTATAATCCTTCAGATTATTCCATTTGATATAACAAATAACAAGACATATTCCAGCATGCTATTTAATCAGCTCCTTTATTTTGTATGACCCTAGGCAGCCTTTATCAGATCAGCTGGTAGGTGGCCACTGAAGGCACAAAGTAGCCATCCATGGTAATGTGATGATCTGCTGGTGAAAGCTTCACAGCAAAGTTTAATTGCTGACTCCAATTACTGTAATTACCTCTGTGCCTGTCTGCTGGACACCAGCCTCACTAATGGCAGTTACCTTTTAGCCACTCCTGGCACTTCTAGTAAAAACTGTAACAAAAGATAACCTTCAAGAAGCTGCTTTTGAACAGCAGGGGTAATAAACTGGAACTGCTCTTGCAACAACAGGTCTGCAAGTGGTGTGGTAACCTCCTGTGTGGAGTGGAACGGAACATAATTAGTGTAATTATCCTTTCTGTAAGAAAATGCAGATCACAATAAAGTTTGCTGTATAATTGAAACAAAGCTGTTCTGTTTTCTCAGTAGGTGGCAAGTGGGAAAAGCCCTCAGAAGTTTTGGAAATCAAAGGGCACACTTGGGAAGAGCAGGTGAACAGCCTGCCAGAAGTTTTCAGTAAAGCTGGGTTTGCCATCGAGGCTTTCACCAGACTGCCCTACCTCTGTGAAGGTGACATGTACAATGACTACTACGTGCTGGATGATGCTGTCTTTGTCCTCAAGCCAGTGTAAGCCTGTGGGAAGTACAGCTCCACAATCTAACCCAAGAAGCAACCTCTGAAAGAGGGTTTTGATTTATGGTTACTTAAAGGGAGGGAATTTTGGGATTGCCATGATGAATAAATATCATGTAAGAAATTTAAAGGCCAAAATACTAATGTATTTCTTTGTAGTGTGATTGGGGGGGTGGGGGGTGAAAGGCTGTTTTTTAAATGGACTCCTCAGCTGAGAATTTCTTTTTTACCAACTCTTAAACCAACATTGCATTCTGCAATCCAGCAGCAATGGGGGATATTTTTTTATACTTACCTGCAACAGGGATCATATCCAAACAAAAGCAATAGTCTTTATAATGGTGAAACTGATACAGTGTGAACTGTTGTGAAAGAAATCAAGCAAAATCAGGCAATAAAGTTATCCATTCAGTTCAAGCCTTGTTGAATAAAACTGTTGAAATGGATAATCTTCCATGCTAAGTTACTTTCTCTCCTACTGTCATTCTTCACATTTTTAATCATGCTAATAAACTTTTTTGAGACGACTTTTGCATTAACTTTTGTGTTGATTTATGTAACCATAGCCATGCTTGTCTGCAGCACCTGCTCTTTGTGTTGAGAATTAAGCTTTCAGTAGCAGCACAACCTTGCATTTATTTAAACAGCATTTAATTACTGTTGATGGAATAACAGTGTACAAAAAATGTATCACTTTTGGTTGGGTATCCTTCATATTCTTCCCTGTCAAAGCCTCATAAATCCTCATTGCTTTTGCATTTGCCATTTTCCAGCTAAAGGGGTTATGGTAGAACTTGTCAAAACTGCACCTTAAACCAATGGCTTTAAAAACAAACCTTCTAAGCAAGTTGTTGCCAAATGTTTTCAGCTTTAAAAGGTTGCAGGTGATTTCCTGCAAATTTTCTGAGTCAAACTGCCTGTGAGGATCTGGCTGTAGAGGCTTGAGAGTTTAGCTAGCTTGAGACATTTTCCTTTCTTCAGGAGCACTAAATAAATGCTATGTCTTATTTTAAAAACTGTTTAAGTGGATAATTTTTGGCAGTTTGGATATAACTTCCCTTTAAAACAACACGACACATCTCAAGTAGTACAGACCTGGCAGGTGTTTGTCATGCAGTGCTTGGGTTGCAAGTGTGAGAGAGCAGAGGAGCCTCAGGTAAGTAAAATAAGAACTGACTGCTGTTGCTTTTGAAGTCTAAAAAAAAAATGTCTGTAGTGAGGGTTTTTTTCTGGTTTTTATAATTATTGGTGATTTTATGCCAGGTAGGATGCTTAACATGTCATTTTAGGTTTACTTCAAACTCACTCTGCCTGATGGTTAATGATTACTCCTGCCAATTTATTAGCTTTTTGTTGTCAGTCATCTTTGTGGAATAGTATTCTGTAGTATGAAGCAAGGGATTTGACTGCTGAAATTTCAAATTACTTCTCAACAGTAATTTAGACTCAGTGTTATTCTCATTTCAGGATGTGCTGTTGCATTTTGGCACATAGTGCAATCAGATTTGTCTGTTGGGAGAATGAGCTATGTATGCTCTGGAGTGAATCCATTAATTTATCTTCTGCTGCCTTCATTTTGTACTCATCTAGTAGTGGGAAAATGTTTTTTAATGTGTCATGAATTTAGGTTAAGGTAGCAAGTATGTAGTAAGACAAACTTCTTCAAAGGTACTTAAGTGTTTTAATCCTACATGTTAAAAAATCACACAAGAGACTGCATTTCATGTCTCTCATCTTTTAGTCCTGTCACTGAGGATTTCAGTTTGTAATGGCTTTGAGAGGTTTGGGAACAGAAGGTACAATGTAAATAATAGGGATGTTTTTTCCTTTCTTATGATTTTCTACTTTGCTCACTCTATTTAACCAAGTATTCTTACACTTGAGATGAGGAATTAAAACATGACTAGTAATTAAGAAAATCTTTCTACAAAGGCTAAATTCATCAGGGTCAGTCACCTGCTTAGTCCTGTTGAGTAAGCAGAGTAACCCCTAGGACTGTACCTACACCTGTATTTCTAAAGCCAGAGTTCCTTGGGAGGGAAGGAACTTCCCTGCGGGCCCAGTCAGTGCTGCTCACAGCCACGTGAGGAAACTCGAGTCCAGCAGCTCATTAAATTGCCCCGAATAGTCTAAGATGCCATCTAAGGGAACAAGTGTTGCAATTCCAATGTCCAAATTAATTACTCCCGGGTTTGGGAATCCTGCCTTGTCCTCCCGCTGTCCCTGTGCTGTGGGTGACAGTGTCCGTCCAAGCTGCCCTTCAGGGCTCTCGCTAACAATGTGCAGCGTTTGCCCCGCGCAGTGACCGAGCTCTTCCCGCAGGGCGGCCCGGGGGTGTTGCACTGCAGCAAAACGATGCTGTGCAAGCGCACGATTTAGCCAGAAACTTTCAAAGCAAAGTTGGAACAGCTTCACCCCTCAAAACCACAGCCCCCTTTTGCCGGGTGATCCCAAGTGCAGTCAGCTCATTCTCTGAGGAACCTGGGGCTGGGGAGATGGGGGAGCAGGGCCGCACCAGCCCTGCGTGTCCCCTGCACAGCTTGTTGAGCTCTCTTCACGTCGGGGCAGAAGTGTCCCGTCCTGGCTGACTGGGAGGGCCGAGCCCCGGCGGAGGGGCCCTGAGGGCCGGGTGCTCGGGCTGGCGCTGGGCATTGCCCGCCCTGAGGGCCGGGTGCCCGGGCTGGCGTTGGTCCCTGCCCGCCCTGAGGGCCGGGTGCCCGGGCTGGCGTTGGTCCCTGCCCGCCCTGAGGGCCGGGCGCCCGGGCTGGCGCTGGGCATTGCCCGCCCTGAGGGCCGGGTGCCCTGGCTGGCGCTGGTCCCTGCCCGCCCTGGCGCTGGGCCCGGCCCCGCTCCGGCTCCCGCTGCAGCCGCCCAGCGCTGCAGAGCCGGGGAGGAGCCGCACACGGCAGAGGCAGGTAAAGCTCTCTGGGGTCCTGGCTCTCCTTCTCTTCTCCTGCCCGCTCTCCCTTTCCAGCCCGCATTCCCTGCGGGTTCCCCCGCTGCATGTGGCGCTTTTTCTCAGAGCCCGGGTGTCAGGGGGAAGGTGGGCACCGGCGGTGCAAGGGCTTATCAGCAAGACTTGTGATTGTGAGGTCAGCTTTCTGGTTATCAAGCTTCAGATAAGGCAGCGGCTGCATGGAGTGAGTGATAAAATGTCTAGGATTTCTGTACATGGAAGGGTGGCTGTTCTGGGAGTGAGAGGAGAAGGCAATCTGGGAGCTTCTCATGAGCAGGGAGTCCTGCAAGGGTGACTTGTCAGAGATTTCATCACAGCATGGGCAAGGAGTGATCTCCGGGGAAATGCTGGATGGGATCTGCAGGAGATGCCCACAGCGTGATATGGGACTGTCTGGAAGTTGCTGTGAACTGCAAACCTGTTTCACTCCAAAAATGAACTACTTCATGCCACAGATTGTCTTTGCCGAGCAGACCTTTTTGTGCACCTGCTGATTGTCTGCTTGAGTTAGGCAGGATGAAAAAGCACTTTCCTTAGCATTTAATCTCCTTATGTATTGTTAGCATGCTTTAATTAAAATACACTCCCTGATCAAAGTGAATGAATTGGAATAAACAAATCAGGAGTGACATTGGAAGCATGATTTAACCTATGCAGAGTAATCAAACCTTACTGCAAAATTACTAGGGCACAGGCAGAAACAAACACAAGTGAGTTCATTGTCTAAGAAACCAGATACATCTGAATGAGAGACATTTACTGTGGTACTCTCAAAAGAGTAGCTGAAAGGGGTTTCAGTGTGTGAAAGAACAGGACAGAGGTTACAGCTTCTTAAAGTCTAATGTTAAAATTTTTCATCATCTGTCAGATTGAGTCACTCCTGTTACAAGACTGGAGTTAAGTATTTGCAATAGACTGGAGTATTGCTGGAGGCTTGTTGAAGGATATTTTCATAAAAGAGTACCTTGGTACATGAGATTAAACCATCCAAAAAAGGTGTCATTTATCAAATATTCAGATCTGTAACTCAAGCTGTGGCAGAGAACTTTGGGGGGAAAAATAAGAGTGAGCACAGAATTAAGGAACAAAAAGAAATGCAGAGATTCAATGTCTTGCAAATAAACCTTTGAAATGAGGGAAAGGGAGACAAAACCTAACAAAGTCTCTTTATGGTCAGAGCCAAGCTGGCCAATGAGACCCTCTGTGCCATTTGTTAAATCAGGGACTAATCCCAGTGTAAGAAGCTGCAATCTGTGGATCAAGGCATCATCTAATATCTCAGATTAATTAGTTGTTTTACCTGTGGGGGTGGTGACTCTCAGGCTGAACAGAGGGCCAGGCTGAGGGTGCAGAGGCAGAAAATTCTCTGCAGTGTGGATTGAAGCAGCTGGTGGCTCTCAGAGCTGTGGAGGGGACGTGGCTGCAGAAACTCCTGTGTGAGTGAAACCTGCCCAGTCTGAGCTTCCTTTCCAACGGGGGTTCCATTACTTCTGTGTATATCCTTGTCCTTCAAGAATTAGACCAAAAGCAACACATTTATTTTGTCTTAGACAACTGTGAGACTCAATTTTTTTCTGGTGGCAATCAGTGACAACCCAGTGAAAAGCTCTGGGTATCCTATTACTGCCTTTCCAGAAAATGTATCCTTCAGTGATCTTTATGCTGCATAGCATAGAGCAGCAGGGATAGCAAGAGCTGCAAAACATCTCTTTCCACACAAACTGTGTCCAAGGTGGTGGTGGAGCATTGATGGGACACTTCTTGTGAGTACAAAGATCATAGCTTTGCTCTGTCCAGATGAAGTGACATGGTCTGTTTCCCAAATGTGTGACTTTCCCTCTGCTCCAGAAGAGCATAAAGATGTTTTCTGCCTTTTTGCCAAATGTGGCAGCAGGGAAGGGGAGCTCTCCTTCCCCCTCCCTGCCTGGAGCACCCTGCAGGGACATGGGAGCAGGGCCAGGCTGTCCCAGCCCTGAGTTCAGAGATCTGCAGATGGAGGGTCCCAGACCAACTCTGCAGAGACACTGCAGGCAGCTTAACCAGCTAGGAAAAGCTTAGAGTTTGTTTGAAGTTTCTTTATAATTTCCTTTTTCATTTAATTTCTCTTTGTTATCTGATTTTAAAAGGGTTTGTTTGCCTGTTTTAACAAAACTGCATTGAAGTCATATTTAGGTGCAGTGTAACTTGGTAAATACGTGGTGCTACAAGAAAGAAAATTGAATTAGCCACTTGCTGTAGGGAGATAAATCTGGCTGCACACACACTCTTGGTGGACTTGTGTTTGCATAAAGTGTATCTCTATCCTAGAAAAAGATCTAAATTAAAAACTTGGGAGCAAGCAGCTTTGGATTGTTCTGATCTCTATCTGTACTCCATAGCATAGGCTGTCTCTGATTAATAGCTGTGAAAGTTTGGGGTGAATATTGCCTTTTGACTCTGTTCTTCCTATTTTCCTTTTCAATCCAAGTATCTTTTTATTCTGAAAAGCACCAGAAGAAATGTCCAGACTTTTGAAGATGTGTTTCTTATTGATATCAATGAATCATGCTGAGATTACTCACAGTCAGAACTCTGAAGGTAAGACCAGAACTCCTGTCTGAGGGGTATTTTTGTGGCATGGAAAAAGCTGTGTAATAAATTTGGTGCTGTTTAGTAACTGGGACCATGGTCTCTGCTCTCTTGGCTTCATGGAGCTATGCCAGCAAAGAATTTCACCAAGACTTATTATTATTAAATAGCTTTTTTTTTTTCCCCACTGTTTTTTTGTAAATAAATTTAATCAAAACTGTGTTAAATGTTTGCAAATAAATTATATATGTATGTATAATCACTACATACAATGAATGTACTTTTGTGTAATACAATCAAATCATAAAACAGTAAATTAACTTCTAATAATCGGATAATCTTTTACAGATTTGCCTCCATTGTTACACAAAGCTGTGGTTAGTATTTTTATTTGATCTCTCTACTAACATTTTATATTATAATTTAAAAATAATAATTCATTACATATATTTGTAATTTTTCCTTAGGAGGAAGTAATAGCTGGGAAATATCTAAATGGTAATGTACACAGTTGTTCCCACTTACACTTCTAAAATGAATTAAAACTCAGTATCTCACCATAACTTTTTATGTTCCATTTTTCATGTGCAGCCCTTCTAGATATACTTTATTTTCAAAGGTAATGTATTACTCTCCCCATCTTGATTATCTTGCACTTCAGATATGATCTGTTTCATTTCCACAGAAGCTGGAACATTATGGATAGAATGAAATTGGCACATATGATTGCTTAGATTTAGGTCTCCTTGAAGGAGTGTTTCCTATTAACAGGGAAAAACCTGTTTGTCGTGAAAAAGAAAAAAAAACCTGTAGAAAGAGCTGAAAATAATACTTGCTACAGTTTTCAGAAGTTTTGATAATTAACTTTCCTTACATGTGTCCAAATAGCTTCTTAAAAAATTAGGTCCAGTTCCAGCTTTCTGTCCACCTCCTTCTTTCAGTCTCACTCCATCCCCCATCCTCCAGTTCTTGGTGGCTTTTGAATTATTTGCTAATTTTGTCCAAGTCTGAAAGAGCAGTATAAGCCTCAAAGGCCATTCCACTCCTACATATTTTGAGAAAATCAGTGGCTGTGTGAGGAAGACACAGTGAAATTAATGACTCTGCTGAAGGAAAGGCTGCAGTGACTCCCTGTGCTTTCTGCAGGCAGATCAGAGCAGGCATGATGGGGTGCCAGAAAGCACACACCTTAGAGATGGTACTAATGGCAACGCCTCGGAAAATTGGGTTTGTTGTGGGTGGTTGTGGAATTAGATGGAAAAAACCTAATTAATTCCATTCCCCATTGAACCATGTATTTTCATTACATTAAATAGATCAAGTATTACTCTGGCTTGGAAAAAATCTGAATACTTTCGTCACTATGGTGTTAGCATCACTCTCTGTTTCCCTTTTTCTTTTTTACTCTTGTAATCTGCTATTTAACTTGTTATATTATTTTACTGGCATTTTTGGCCCTGTTTTCTGTTACAGCTCTAATGTCTGGACAGCAGATCTGCTTACAAAAGTCATGGCATATTTTCATGCCCAGGAAGTTTTGTTTACTCTTAGCAGCCTCCAGGTTTGTGACATTTAAGATGCATGAAAATTTTTATTTGAAAAGGAATTAAAAGAATTCAGCCTATCTTTGTAGCCAAAGCTAGGTAGTCAATGATAGGGGTAATTAACACATCTGCAGTGTAGCAGCTAAATAGGAAATGGGAATAGGATGTCTTTTTCCCCAAACGTTGCAGGACTATGCAAGGCAGAAATAATAATTACAGTCTGTTTTGCTTTTCCTCTGATGGAAAGCAAGAATTAGGATTTTTCTTGCTCGTTGTTTCTGAGTGTATATAAAAGCTGTTTCCCCAGAAAATGGTGGATTTCCCCAGATTCTGACTGGCTGATTTTGACACACTGCTCCTTACAGACTGAGAGGCTCCAAAGCATCCTACAAAATGCCTCCACCTTTTAAAGCCCCTCTCAGTGCCGTTTTTATAAATTATCGATTTGGAAGTGGTGCAGGAAGGAGATGTTGTTCCTCCTCCTGCTGCTGAGGGTCAGTGATGAGTGGCTTTAAGAGGAGCTTTACCCAGCTGATCAAACCTGAGCCCTCCCTGGTCCCTGCGCGCTGAAACAGGGACACAGGGACGTGTCAGCTGTGCCCTCCATGAGCCTCAGGCATTCCCAGAAACTCCACAGTGCTTGAACCCTGTCCCAAGCTCGTGTCGCTGTCACAGCTCATCCTCACCCACATTTCCCTGCTCCTGCCCCTTCCCTTTGTCAGATTTATTGGCAGCCTGAAGCTCTCAGCAGGCTGAACCCGAGGCACAAAGGAATCATGTTAATACTTGGTGGTGGCAATGCAGGTTAAGCAAAGGCAGCAAAGAACAATTGCAACTCAAATTCCAAACCAATTCTGAAATAATTTTGTCAGCAAATAGAAAGGATTTTACTCCAGTCTGCTTCTAATGTGCCTTACATTTATTTCTGTTCCAATGTTATGATTCCACTTCAATTTTTCAAAACAGGCATGAGATTATTAACTGGTAATGCAGCTTGATGCAAGGGAGAATATTTTTGGCTTATGACCTGGTAGAGACTTTTCCTCCCATCTAATTGCACATTTCCTTCCCTTTTTTAAGTAATGTGCACGTGGTATCTGATTTTTTTTTTAGGCATTTTTTAGCTCTTTAAAAGTTTCATTTTCTCAGCTCTGCTGTGTGACGCAGAAAAGCTTTATTACTCTTGTTTTATGAAGTGAGAAACTGAGGCATCTTTGTTAAAAAGCTCCCTTGAGATGACTTGTTCCTAAAGCCAAGAATAGAATTTGAAAATTACTGTCTTTCAGAATGCATTAAGATTATTTTTGTTTTCAGTTTGTGTGGAGAAGTTATTTTGATCATTGGCAACACAGACAATACAGAGCTAAGCACTTAGTTCTCCTTGAGCACAGATTTTCAGGGAGTAAAAGTACAATAGAATGAGTTTTATATATATTACACATATTTTTCTGTACTTCAGATGTCCATAAAAAGTTACCTGAAGAATCTTTTATACCAGCCCAGGCAACTGCTATCTGAATTGCAGCAGCTTGATCAGCAGCAGTTCCAAACTGCAATGAAGTACCTCTTCAACAGCAAGAAGGAGCATCTTGTGAGTGAGTTTCCACTTGTGAAAAGGAAAAGCTGCTGTCAGTGATTTAGATAAACAGAAAGGAACAGACTAGGGGGCTCACAGTGCAGGCCCTGCAGTTACTTGCTTGGATTGGATTCCAGGACTCCCTCTCCTCTTAAGTTAGACTTAGTTAATTTAACTCTGACTGTCTAGAAGTTGCTGCAAGTCCAAGTCAGTCATTTGGATTTTCACTGTAATCAGTAGAGAGAAACTCATCTCCAGAGAAGGGTTCACCCTCCTACAGTAACACGTAAGGTAGGTAGGGCCAGTTTCTCTCAGGGAGTATCTTCTTTTCAGTGGCTGGAAAGAGAGCCAAGGTGGCTAAAAAAGGTGAAATTAGTAGTTTTGTTAATCAGCTTTTTAAAATACCTTTTCTGGATTTCATTTTGGTTTTGTAAAAAAATTCAAGCTTGTCTCTGCCCAATGCCAGAAAGGAATTATCTGAAGTAATGAAAACAACCAGTAGTTTGCAGTTGTTTTCCATGAGAACAGCTTTTCTTTGTAGAGTGCTTTTATTCTTTGTAGAGTGTCCTCTGTCAGGCCTCAAAATGAACAATATATTGAATTAATCAGAGACATTTATTTAACACTTTGTTGCTTCCAGGAAATAGGAAATATTATTATTGATTGGGACAAGACTAGAGAGAGAATTTTTCAAAGCCCAGGAGTAAACAGGACCTTGTTCCTTGTAACATTGGATAAATGCTTCCTGGCTCTGAGTGCCCTGGAATGTGTGGATATCCTGAGCCAGGTTCTGCGTGTGTCAGCAGTGAACTATCTCCAACCTGATGTCGTTGGGAGTCTCCCAAACCTTCTGCTGGAGGATGCTTTCAGAAACCTGTAAGCCATTTATTTTTTTAATTTTATCCAACAATTAATACTATGTTGGATTTGCTGATTGTTTTAAAAGAGCTTGCTATATGGTCTCAGTCTGTTTTCTAGATACAGCTTTCTGCTTATGTGTAAAGAATGCTGTTTCTAAAATCATTTGTCCATGTATCATTAAAAAAGGGGATAGTTAATTCATTACTGAACTAACATGCCCATGTATCACTTAGATCATCATTATTCAAGGACCTCTATGACAGAACCTCAGCGAGCACTCAGAGAGCTCTCTATGGTTGGATGAAGCAGATTCTACAGAAATCTTATAACATGAGTGGTATGGTACAAAGTGTTTTCTTCTTGCTTATCATAAGAGAAAAGCACTCAGCAAAAGGTCTGTCCATTGTATTGAATTGTTTCCTCAGTAAACACGGGTCTCTGTAAGAGGAGCTGTCTGGAATACCTTTTCTGCAGAACACAATAAATACAACATGTTTGTTACTCATGACAAATAGTTCTCCAAAGATGCTTGAACTTATAGAGTAGAATCATGCTATTGTTAAGGCTGGAAAAGACCTCCAGAGTCAACAAGTCCAACCAATGGACTTGTCCTCTGTTCTGCACAGAGCTATACACAAAGTCTTTTTCTAGTACTCCAGTCTTTTCTCTCTGTACTGAGTCTGAAACAGGATACAGTGGCCAGGTGCTCTGCCAAGGTGTGTTGTTCTCTTCTGAACTCCTGTTCAGAGGAGAAAAACAGATTTGACTCAGGATACATTATCCACTGTTCTGTTTTAAAACACAAAATTAATGCAGGGTGTTACGGAATCACATGGCACCAACTCCATCGGCAAGCAAGGGACAAGATAAAACCAAAGTTAATGAATCCCAATTGGATGCATTTTCCCACATCTGTTTGCCTGGTTAATGTGCCTGAAACAGCTGTTCCATAGCAGGGACAGGCAGGATGGGCTCCACAAGGTGGCTGTGCAGGGCACTGAAGCATCAGAGCCAGTGTGGATTTCACTGAATATCTCAGCACAGCTGTCCTGGGAGCATTTTAGACTTATAGATGTGTGTGTTCTTCCTCTTTCCCTAGAAATCAAAGGTTAAATGCCCACTTGCTTCAGTGGAGCTGCATTTACCTCCTGGGTCTCCTCCCATTTCAAAATATTCAAGCAAACCAGTAAGTCGTGGAGAGGAGGTTCATGCTGCTGCTGTGAGGTGATGTTAGTGCCAGTGCATTGCTGGACAAGGAAAGATGCAGAATTTGCCTGGTGCTACTCAGCAGTTCTGGGAAAACCCCTCAGCATCATCTTGGGTTGTGTCTGAAGGATTGGTGAATCCTTGATTTATGGAAGATCACCCAGCTTGGGAGGGACTGGGAGTTGCTGTGCCTCTTTTTCCTCCCTGGCTGCTGCTTCACATGCCAAAAGCAGCACAAATGTGGTGAATTCTCCCCCAGGGCATCAAGTGTGGGCTGATTCCCAGCTGGTTGTGGCAGTGTGAACCATCAGCCCTGGGCAGACACACTCGGACTGGAAGTCAAAGCTCCCTCATGTTTATCTGTACTCCCCAGGCCACACCAGAGTGCAGGAACAGTCCTGCAGAAGGATAATTTATTCACTTTAAATGTGGGTAACACTGAGACCACCAGGGATGGGGATCAGTTTTTGGGGATCACAGCTGCCATGGCTGGTAACTGCAAGTCTATTCTGCTAAAGGCCACAGTCAACATCTTTAAATGGTGCTGGTTTTCTTTAGCTCTCTTGTCACATCTTTCAACTCTCATAATATTCTGTGTAATGGGAGGTAATATCACTTTAAAAAACACAGGCCTGACAGGTCTGCTGGGATCATCTTGTCTCAGTTAA
Source organism: Thryothorus ludovicianus (assembly GCA_013397245.1). NCBI lineage: Eukaryota > Metazoa > Chordata > Aves > Passeriformes > Certhiidae > Thryothorus > Thryothorus ludovicianus. Next base: position 691,122 of record VZTB01008340.1, on the reverse strand, counting down.
GGAGCTTAGATCTGTGTTTTCAAAAAAATAACTCAATGGAGTCCTTCAGCTTCTGATGCAAGCTGGTTTTTTCCCCGACACTCTTCAAAGTGCACTGGTGATTTTATTTTAACAGAGCTGTGAGTATCAGCACTGCTGAGGAATGTGCTCAGAGGTGTCACACACTGAGCCATCCAAATGACAGCACCCTGGAGAAAACAGTCTTTGTGGCTCAGGGTACCCATGGAGTCCATAAATGTGTTTTTTCTCAGGGATGTTTGGATCTTGATTTAATTTTCAATCCTTGGGAGAGTGTTACTAAATGAATGCCATTTTTTAACTGTTATGCAGTGTTTTGTGTTTTTGTCAGCCTATTTCCATGTAGGTATTTGAACAGTTTTTCATTTTCTCCATTATTGCTATTGTATGTTGCTGAAATAAGTGGCATCATCAGTAATAATATATAAGATATATAAAGTATCATGCCTTCCTGATGTTCTTAAATAATGCAATTGATTAGGAAAAGTGAATTTTAGAAACACTGCTCCATATTTAATACTTTTGGGTAAATTTTTCCTGTCCTACACTTTATCCATTCTCTATTTCAACAACATAAAACATTAATTGTTTTTATATGAGAAAATTTGAGACATTTGAGACGCTTGAAACACTATTTCATTTTCATTAAAAAATTTATGGACTCATAAAAGTGTGGTGCTCAAATGTAGCAAATGGAGGGAATCTGAGTCTCTCTGCTAAGGATTTTTCTGATTTGAAGATTTTTTATTATTTACCAATAACAATATACTGAGTAAAATATATTTGAAAAGTAATTACTTTCTTAACATTGTAGTGAGTATTTATTTGTACAAAACAGAGTTCAATGAATCAACTTCTTGGGTCAGTGCAGAAAGCTTATGGATTTTGGGAAGATACATGGTCCATCTCCCATTAGAAGAAATTCTGAAAATTAGTCTCAATGAAGTAAGTAACAAAGTGTGGTTGGATATATTATTATCAAATGATGTCAGCTACAAACAATGTGAACACAAGTGTAAACCTAAACATGAAAAATAACTTTATATTTTTTAATTAATTAAATATAAAGAGAAAATATAGAAGGGAAAATATGAATGTATTCTTTTAAAAATTATATATTTTTAATTTTAAAGTGCCTGTCATTAATAAGTAATTATTTGTCTGTATCAGAATTCTGTAACTTCTACTGAAAGAAACCAATGACAGAAGACCCTCAAATTATGTAACATTTTGGCAGAGAATTGCTCAAATTACTCACTCAGCTTTGCCTTCAGATATACTGGTTTATCCAAATGTTCTTCCTTTCTCTATAACACGAACAGGCTCAATTAATTTTGACTGTCAGACACTTTATAAGGTTTGTTGTCTCCCAGTGCTGATGTGTGGTTTTGTTTGTGCTGCTCAGATCAGACTCTTCATTAGCTACGACAACGCCACCAAGCAGCTGGACACGGTGTTTGATATCACACCACAGCTTGCACAGGCCCTCCTGGAAAGGATAAACTCGTCAGGGTTTGATATGAGGAACATTTCAACTGTCTACAGGCAAGGCTGCTTCGCTTTTTCTTTTATGGCTGTGTATGGATGGAAAAAATAACTAAGGAGAAAATGGAAATTGATAGCGTGGCACAGCTTTTGCATTCCAGCGGAAAAATCTGGGCTGAAATCCAGCCCTGTTTAGCAACAGTGAAGAATTGCTACTTTATGAATTTTTGGAGGTGTGCCTAATTAGCTAATGCTTTGTCTCCTGCTCCACTGCGAGGAGATGCCTGTAGCATTTGTAGGAAGCATTTGTTAGGAAGTCTGCAGCAGTATCTGGGGGACCCAGGCAGAGCTCCACCACATTGTAGAGCAAAAAAATAAACTGGGACAGCAGGACATGAGTTGTCTTGGCTGCTTGAATCACAAAACATGGAGGTGTTTTATGGAAATCATGTTACAGTGAGGATTGAAGCAGGAAATCTCAACTCCTGCCAGGCAGGACTGCAAGTGGGTTTTAATTGATGTGGGAGTCACAGAGAAGCCACAAAGTGAAGAGGTGTAAAGCTTGCCCTGCTGTCCTCTTTGTCCTGCAGGATACAGATAAGCCATGCTTAGATGTATTTGAATGTTAGGTGTGTAAGCAGGAAACTGAATTTTCAGGGCAGTCAAATCTGCACTGAACTAACTTTAACAATAATAAAAAACCAAAATAAACCCCTGTTACTCATAAATACACAGCAAGCGTGAGAAAGCTCTGCACTCCACATTTACATTTACACTGTCATATCAATGGATGTATTTAGTCCCTAGACAATGCTGTCTGAAATTATTTGTAGTCTCCCTGGGGGATACCTTGGAGTTTTAAACTAATGGAGAATATGCTTTATGGCTTCAGAGCTCCTGTCATTACTGCAGTGCAGCTTGCTGAGTTCCATGAAGCATTGCTCTTGTCGGAGGAGTAAGCGAGAGAAGAGTTATGCCCACGCTCTAAATTTCAATGTCAGAAATCTTAAAAATTATTTTGTCACTCAAAAGAGCTGCGACATTCTCACAGATGAGAGAAATGTCATGCTCCATAATCCTTAATATATTCCATTTTTACAACAGACTTAGTTTATGTTACTCATTTTAACCATACTGTTGATTTAAATGCACTTTTACTTTTAAGAAGTAGTGTTATTCATTTCTGCTAATCCCAAAGGAGATGAAGAACTTTTGGTGGCTATGCAATAATGCATCAGAATGTAATTATTTGTTATAAAAATGCTTTTATAGATGTTTCTTTGATTTGTATGTTGGTTTGATGATCTCTCATGAATTCAGATGTGTGCTGAAGCAGTGTTTTGTTATATCCCTGGCAGGTTGTTGTTGAGGGACTGGAGGAACTAAAAGCCTTTCTGTGCTTCAGAATTTGACTGAGTTTGTGGTAGTGCTGCATCGTTGTCCACTAATGATTTGCTTCACATCTGGACCTTACTGGCCAGACTGCCTGTGCCTGTCTCACTGAACTGCAAAATTCCAGGGACTGTAACAGGAAAGCTGGGCTTTGACCATATCTTTGAGGTTCTTGTTCTGTGTAAATTATAAAAGCAAAGGCTGAGAGTTTACAGGGACAAGGAATTGGCTCAGGCTTCCTACAAACCAGTTCATCTCCATCACTATAAAATTCGAAGTCCAGACATAGCAATGCACAATTCAGAGCTTGCTCTTTGCAGGGTTGCAGGTAAAGGCAGTAAATAAGCACAAGGTCTAAGCCAGAAGCACATCTAGAACAGGCACTTTCCCATGGTGGCATGACTCCTCCTCTCCAAAAACTAAGCCCCAGTGTGCTTCTTCTACCCACTGTTGAACTGGACAGGTCTCCCTCCATCGGCCAGTCCTGTGTTTGATATGAAATACAGCAGGGTTTCTTTAATCCTAAAATGATAAAGAGGCCATGTCATGCCCCAGCTGCTGCTCTGAAACATAAATGGGTTATGTTGCATGTGGAATCCAAGCAAGAGTTAGAGCTCAAAACATCCAATCAAACCAGATAACAACTTAGCAAGACACTTTAAGAGACTTAGCAATAGCCCTCCATCACTTTCAAGATTATCCTGTCAAGGGAAGTGGAGTCATTAACTGGGACAATCCAGCCATGGACAAATGGAACCAGGACAGGTAAATTCTCAAGCACAAGCAAACCAGGCAGAATTCAGCTGAGTACAAAGACCAGTACACATTTTCATACCCCCATTACAGGCAAAGTTTTAATGACTGCAGGTTGAGGCAGTCATGACAAACAGAAATGGCTCAATCTCTGAGCACAAGGAGAGGGTACCAGGCTGTGTTTCCATTTCTCAACAGTGACATCTTTTATGTCAGAAGAGAGCTAATGTATTTCTGCTCTATAGGCTGGGTTTGTTGGTTTGCTTTTATGATGACCTGGAACAGATGGATGCAGTTGTGGCCCGGGCTCTACTTCATCAAATGATTAAATGCAATCAGCTGAGAGGTTTCCAGGCCAAGGTTCATGAGGTGTGTACAGCACTTGCTTTTCTTGCCTTACATAATCCTGTAAACAGAGGAGGAGGAATGTTCTTCTTGAATAAGGAAAGAAATGAGTGAAAAATTATTGGGACTTAAGGGAAAATAGTTCTTGAGAATGCAAAGAATAGAAACTCATTTTGGATGCTCATTCTTTTCTCATTCTGTTTCTTATTCCTGTTCCATATTCCTTTCACAACTGTGGTTCTATTTTTGAAATTTTATGAAGTGTGTGAATATTTGCCAATGCCTATTCCAGAGATTCCAGTTAATGTTTTGGGTGGTTCTTGGCAGATTTTTATTTCCAATCTGCTCTTTTTGTTTGATTTAGCTCAAATCTCAACTCCTGAACATTGCCATGCAAAACCAGACATTGAATGAAACCCTTGGATCTCTGTCAGATGCTGTGGTTGGACTAACTTCAAGTCAGCTGGAATCTCTGTCACCTGAAGCAGTGCATAATGCTGTTGCAACATTAAACCAAGTCTCTGGGTGGGCAAAGAGCCAAGTTATGATTTTGTCCAGTAAATATCTCTCTTATGAAAAGGTACCTCTGAAAACAGCTTTCCTACCTTCTGATTTTAAAAGTGGAATGGCTTCTTCTCAACAATAACTCTAGATTTTGAAAAGCTTACTACAATAATTATATTTATTTAATGGCCTGAAAAGTGTGTTTAAATCAATCCAATTTTACATCCCAAAGTAATCTTCTAGCAATGTAGAGAACGAATATTTTGATTTGGCAGTTGTATATATTATTTTGTCTGTGTCACTGCCCTAAGCATAATTTGCATGATCAGAGATCCCAGGCTGTATATTCAAATATACTGTAATGCAAGGAATCAGGTCTTGGCTGAAGCTTCCAAAAAAGGAACTTCTGACAAACTTCAGGCATTTTTCCCATGGACAGATAGAAAATGCATTTCCAGGCAAGAAATATATTAAGTATTTAACAAGAATAATTTTGCTTTATTTATTGACTTTTGCTTTTGAATAGATCTGCTGTTCTCCATAAAACTTCCTGTTTGCTTGTGCTATTCTCACTGCAGGTTTTATCATTTTATAACGTGAGCCAAATGGGTGCCTTGGTGACAGGAATTGGCACCCAGTCACTCCACAGCATGAACCCCAGGGAGCTGGCTCAGATCATTCGAGGCACAACGTCCCAGTACCTGTCTGACTTATCTCCTGCACAGCAACAGGGCATCCTCAGGAAGGTGATTATAAACTCCACTGTCTGGCAGATTCTCTCTGCACAAGAGAACAGTGACCAGAGCTGTAGAGCATGAATTAAACCAAGATGTGTTTTTTAGCTCAATGGTTAAAGGTTCTACTGATTTTTTTCTGAACACCAAGTGTATTTTGAAAGCTCTCCCTTGTTTATTTCCGTTGTGTTTTTAATACTGTTTTGTTTTTCCTTTATCCTCTTAAGAGAAATATTACACAGAATTGAAAGAAGGACAAATCCTGTAAATCTAATCATCAGTTCAGAAATGCCATGTATTTCTGTGTTCTTTTTAGATTGCTGCATCTGGGGATTTTTCTTCATCAGTCAAAGATATACAAGGAGCTTTCTTTAAAGAAGTCTCTCTTTCTGGTTTATGGAAGCAAACTGGATATAGTTCTTCAATGCTGAAAGAAAAAGAGCTAAGAAGTAGCCAGGTAAAATTTGTTATGCAGTTCCCATTCCACTACAATTTAGCATGATGGAAGAATTGGGAAAGTGGTGTAATGTACTTGTGTTCAAGGAACACAGGTAAAAGGAAGGAACTGACCCAATTATATCTTAACATAAACACCAAAGGGCATTTAGAGCCCAGGCAGCACTCTGAGACAGGGCTGTGGAAGAGGAAGCATTAATATGCTGAGTTTAAGCCCCCAGGTTTCTGCCATGTAAATTTTTTCTTTCCAGTACTATATATTAGACATTTGCATGTAAAGTCTTTGACTCTGTCCAGAGAGATGAAAGGTTGGATCTGATGATCTCCAGAGGTTCCTTCAGCCCTAAGTTTTTCAGTGGTTGTGGGCTGTGTACAGGTTTAACATCATCCCCTAATGCCAGTCAGTGATGATTTGTCTTGTGAAGAAAAAATTCAGGCAAACTGGATGCCAAACCTTTTGGTTGCTCAAGCTAGAGAAGATAGAACTACCTTTAGAGTACATAAGAGAGCTCAGAGTACAAAAATCTTCCAGTAGTTACTGTCTTTTACAACTGGATTAACTAAAGTTACTTTTAATTATGGTGGGTTTGTTTTCAGGCTTTGTATCTGTATGAATTACTGTCCAAGGAAAATTATCCTGTTGACCTTCTAAGGTATGGACTATAACTCTTTTGAAATGGGGTTTGAGACTAGTTTTGTGATGAGAGCAACTTCGAGGTAAACAATATGTGGTTCTTATGTATTACCTTATATTTATTCATTCCTGGACACCACAGGATAATTCATCTTCTTTACTAAAAAGAGTCTTCAGAACCAAAATCAGGATCAAAGCATTTCAGAGGTTTGGGTGTTTTAAGGCTGAGTTGATATTTTTCGATTTGTTTGCATTTTTACTTTCAAGAGCCTTTTCAGTACAAGAAATGGGAGAGGTGAAGAAACTGAGTCTTAGGATGGGGTTGTGGGGAGTAAGGACTAGATCTTGCTTGAATATTCATTAGATTGAAATTTGCCTTTCCTATCAGCACAGGACAGCTTGTGAAAGGAGTAACTTGTCAAGTCTTTGAAAGTATGGACACAGACGTATTTTTAAACAGTTTTAAATTCTTTGAAATGAATCTTCATCTGCTTTCTCCATATCAGGTAAAACAAATAAGAAAAAAGACTTTATGAACATAAATATACAACCCAATCTCCAAATTAGGTAGATTAGAATTGAGCTCATTCTATTTTGTCCTTATTTTTTTCAGGTTTTTTTCCAGAATCCTGTATTAACTTGTCTGTTAGCATATTTTATTTAAATCTTTTATGTGTGAATTTGTCTGTTATCATACTTCATTTTGACAATTTCATTTGTCACTTACAAATTACATGAAATTCCTACGGCCCTTCTGACTTGTTAATTCATGAGTAATCTGTTTGAAAATACACAGAATTTTCAGAAACATACAAATGTTCTCATGTTCCCAAATATAGAATGTTTCATCTCTGATGTCTACAAAAAGGAAACTAAAAAAAGCCAGATAAAAATGCTCTCTGAAGATATTATGCACAGTCTTATATATGCTAATTTATATATATGCTGCAATAAAGAAGCCATATTTTTTTATTCTTCTTCAAAATTGCTAGAGCTTTAAGACTAAATTTTTGTTGCTTTTAGGTTAATTGTTTGGCTTGGAAATTTTGGGAAGTCTCCAATGCATCCATTCCTCCCTTCCTCTTACTGGCACTTCCGTGAGTTACATCTTAGTCCATCTTAGCTTCTGAGCACTTTTCACATAATCTCTTCACTCCTAAGAAAACTGATGATTCAAATAAATGGTAATTTATCAAAAATGGTTACTGACTGTAGGCAAAATCTATCTCAAGTGAAAGCTGATCATACTTTATGTCTTTTAATACAGCACATTTTTGTCACAATTGTGGATTTTTCCCCCCTAGGTAGGCTTATTTGATTTAGGTTTGCTTATTTGTTTAGGGGTCTTTTTGACAGTGGATATAGAAGACAAAACCACTGGGTGCTGCTGAAGCATATTGCTCTGTATGGTTAGAAACATTCCAGTGTGTTTCAAGATACTTCTGTAAGTTAGCAAAACTTCTCAGTGACAGATGTTTTCCCTTAGTAAAAAAAAAACTTATGTATTTATGAGAACTCCTGAATTGTAAAACTTAATTCCTTCCTTTCTTTTTTGTCTCTTTCTTGCTTTCTCTTTCTATCTCTTCTGCCCTTTCTCTCTTTCTTTCTATGTACCTAAGGGGATAAAAGGGACTGAGAGCCCTTCTTTTTGTGGAATATTTCTTAATTGAGGAAAGTAAGAAAAATATTCAGTCTGAAAAGACTCTACTCTATTTAACAACTATAAAATAACAGAAAGACTTTAATGCAAGGCTTCCTACAAACTGCAGCATTCAATTGTTTGGCAATAATTACATCAGGGCCATCAGAATTTACTGGTGTTGTTGCCTACAGACCCTGGCAAGGCTGGGCCTGTGCAGATGGGGGTTGTGGCTTTATTTGCAAAGATTGTCTGCCATTCTGTGTGGAGAAGAGCATAATTTTGTTTAATTTGACAGGATTTTTGGATCTTGTTTAAAAAGAAACCTACTCTAACACTACTTGTGGTCCTTAGGCCACCCACCACATCTTCATTCATCAGGGAATTACTCCTAGTAAAACAGAGAAAGGGGAAAGGCTTCTGACCTGTAGACAGTCTTGTTTTGTATGGTGTTAAACCATCTCAGAACACTTTCATCCATTTGCAGCTATTTGTCATTCTTAACCGCTTTTTGAAGTCCAGTTCATGTCCTGATGGACTGGAAGAAGATGGATGTTGAAGTAAGGCAAGAGTTAATTGCAATTGTTTTGGCCGGTCTGGTTTATGAGTTTTCAAGTCCAGCCTTGTCTCTAAATACTTCTGTCATCACAGATTTCATGGGTATGGTTGTAGGTGTAAGAAGGTCAGGTTTGTATTCTGAGACCTTTTGAATTCTTTCTGCAGTTCTGAGTACCTGGAGTATGTTACAGGCCCTTTGTGTGTCCCTTTCCTTGAACGTCTGGGGAAGATTGGAATGGACCTTCTGGACCCAAGCCATCACAAAAGGGATGCTGTCCTGCAAAAAGTACTGGAGTGCTTGGTGGGTATGGCTGAGAGGGGTCAGCAGGGGAGGAGACACCATGGAGGGAGGGGGGATTCCCCACCTACACGAGTTCTTCACCTACCTGTCTATATTCTTTTGGGGGGTTTATGTACTGTTTCAATTTTATGGTTTGCTCCTTAAGGAAACCTTTTTATAGTTTGCTTAGCAATTTTCCTTGACTCTGTGCATGTTACAGAGTGTTCTTATGAAGTGTAATTGCTGCCCAGGACAGCCTGGAGCTGACCAGTTTGCACCTGGAGCTGTTCCCCTGGCTCCAAGCAGTGCCAGTCCAAGCAGAGCTGTTGTGGCACAGGGAGCTCCACAGGAGAGTTGGTGGTACCAGGAGGATTTTGTGACTTCTGCTGTCTGGGAGCTGCAGCACTCGCCAGTTTTTAGGGGAAATTAGTTCTTTGATGTAGCTGTGGCTATTTCTGGCCTTACACACAGTACCAGCTGTAAAATCCCCAGTGTTTTGGCAGCTGCTTGAGAAACCCCTCAGAGCTCAGCCCTCTAACAGCAAGAGCTTGGGGCCCCTCTGCTGCAAGGGGCCGGGTGAGGGCTGTGCTGCCAGACAGAACTGCACCAGCTCTGCAGGTGCTGGGTGGTCACATTCTTTATGTGTGATTCAGTATGGAATAAAGAATACTGAAAGCTCTGAGAAGTGCTTATGAAATATCACCAGTTGGATTGGTAAAACAAAAAATGTAAGGCAGTCTCAGCAGAAATTGTAGATTAAGTTGCCAGTGCAAACTGTTGTGTCTTTGTTCCTTACAGCTTTAATGAGTTGTGATGCAGCTGAGTGGTACAGGGCAAGAGCCAAGGTTAGCTCTGCCAACAGGGCAAATGCTTTTTGTTTCAGAACAGCTCCATTGCTGATGAATATGATGTTGACCTCCTTGGAAATCTAATCTGCCACTTACCTCCAGCCATTCTACATGGCAGAGTGTCCCTGAAGGCAATGGTAGCAGCCCTACATCAATTCAGACTTTGCCAACAGCTCAGCCATGAGCAGAAGACTGAAATTAAATACAAACTCCTTCAGTTATATGGGTAAGGTATTGGATACACCACCTTGGTCATGCTGGTGGTTAGGCCATGCAAATACCAAGCATTTGCTTTGCCCAGGTGAACTGCAGTGAAAACAGCACAAAGCAGCTTCTGTCACTGCCCAAGCTCGGGGTCTTGTCCCCTAGAATGACATGTTCTTGTGTGTAATGTGATAACTGTGGAACAAAATACAGTCCCAGGGGCACTCTGCATGAGCTAAGCCCAGAGGAAAAGGAGAGAAAGTGTAATGTTTGTGGGAGATGCAGGCAAACAGACTCACTGCCCTGGCAGGAGAAAGGGGTTACAAGCAGAGAGTGGTGCAGGAACTCAAATAATGGGAAAATGGAAGTGGGATATTTGGTGTGCTGGTGTGAGAAGACAAGTAAAGAAGAATGCAGGCACCTGTGGCAATAGCAGAGAGCAGAGAAGCAGCAGAGGGACATAAAGTTTGAGCATCTGAAGCAGCAAAGTGGGCGGCGTGTTGGATGTCACTAAGGACTGAGATTAGGAGGGTGAATGGAATCTCACTGGTATCAGTCATGCAAAGAATAAAACCATGCTCTATCTGACAAGAATATACTGTTTCTCTCCTGCATTGTGCCTTGGAAGCATCTTGCATTTGAAAAGGGAGACTGGATGCACAATTTCTAACCATCCCTTCACTCTGAAGTCAGTCACTTGATCCATCTGATCACGTTAGATGCTGTTCAGCTTCCTGCAAGTCAGCATTCTTCTGTGATAGAATATCTGTATTTTCCAGCAGATTCCATCTCTGCATTGATCTTGATACAAATCAGTTTTATTGAATCGTGGCGCACTGTGCTAAATGAGATTTTACTTTATTTTATGTCATTTAATTTTGAAGATATTTAAGCATCCTTACAGTGGAGCAACAAAGCAAATAAAGTTGTTTGTGGGAACATGAGCTAGTAATGTATTTGTTATTGCCCTCTTCTATAGGCTCTGTCAGGCTGAAAATAACTTATCTAAGTGCTTTATTAAGTCACCCACCAAATGGATTGACTAACATTTGTCAGATTTGGTTGATGTTTCTACTTCTTTTTTGATAACTGTTTTGCAGACTACTATTGTAATACGAACTGACAGAAAATGGTAAATTTTCTTTCAAACACTGTAATGCTAAGAACATTTGGCTATTAAAGGAGAGCTCCATCACCACCATATTTGAAGGGTTTCGCTGAATGTATTGACAGTTCTACTAATGTCCTATGCCCAGAGAGATGAGAAAATGAAATCTGATGCTTATAACAATGAATTATCACATTAACATAGAATAGTCCATGTTTCCTGTGTGATAAAGTATCATAAAACCACTGAAATTTTAGTATTACTTTTATTGTAACATTCTTTATTAATATAATTTTTCCAAATATTTTTTCAGCTCCTCAAACAATTGGACAGCAGAAACAACATTAGATGTTGGACCATTCATAGCTCTGCTGTCAAAAGAGGAATTAAATGTCCTTGCTGAAAAGGTATGCTTTTTATTAAAAATTTTTAATTTGTAACAGGTATTTTAGAACTTGGATTTGTGAATGTCATAATGCAGTCTATATTATATAATCTCAATGCTGAACTAGGTAAATAATTCTTTTGTCAAGAAACTCTGTGTTAATGTTTCATATATTCTTGACTCCATCAAAGAGATTTCTTCTTAAAAGTAATGTTACTTAAACAATTACTTGCATATGTACAATAACAATTGTACATTGTGACAAAGGAAAAAAAAGGGGCATTTATAGTGATGCAGACTCCTTTTTAGTACTTTACACCTTGCAGTGCTCTTTACTCCATTCTCCTGCCTTCCAACCATAAAGTTGTGTTTCTTATCCTGTTATTAATGGGATCATACTGATCAAATTAACATTTACTCATGTGGCCCTTTGCCCTGGGGCCAGCGTAGCACAAGTAACTGATGGCCTCAGCATTGCACTTTGTAGTTTCCTTGCTCTCTTTAGTTCATATAATCTTAATTTTTTTATGCATAGGAGTAAACTATGATGGAATGAGAGGGTTTATTCTTCAGCAGAAATATGTGAACACAGTCAGCAGCTTTTCCACTAGAGATAATGCTTATAATTGACCACATAGAATAGGACCCTTCAAAGGAAAGGAAGGTGTCTAGCAGGGTGGAGGAGAGAGGTCAGAAAAGCCTAAAGAAGGCAAAAAGGTCAAAGTTATTTCTCATAATTTAATTGGATCCCTATCCTCAATTCATATACTTATCTGGCAAATTTAAGACTAACAAAATGAAACCCAAATAAAAATGGTGGCACTCATTGCTGCAGGAGGGGCTGGACACAGACACCAATCAGGCAGTGCTCAGGTGTTGCCAGAAGCTGAGAGGGCACACAGAAGGGAGAATCACTCAGAATTTGCTTTGTTCCTAATTTTTTCCCCCTCAAATGTGTGCCGATGACCTTTCAGTAGCAGCCAATTACTCTTTTCTGAAACATGTGCACAATGGGACGAGACTGAACTGTTTCTAACCCCTGCTTTACTAAGGTCTGCACAATTCTTTCTCCACAAATTGATTTGTTTTAAAAGGGAGAGAAGCCTTATTTATTCTTTCTTTCCTTTTGAAGTTCCCAGATACCATTTTGCAAATAGCAAAGACAATTGGCCCGGTTTCCTCAGCTGAAGAGCTCCTGTCGGCTGTGTTCCAGTCAGTCTCCAACAGCAGCATCCGCGTGTCCCTCAGCAGAGCTGGTCAGTATTGCACCTCTGCAAAGTGCTGCCATTTGGGCTGAGATGGTGCAATTCAAACAGACTTTGTCTCACTTTGTCATCAGTGCATTGTGAGAAGCTGAACAATAGAGGTGAAGTATTGAGTAATTTACAGACTTTCAGCAAAAAACAGTCTTCATTCTGCTGCTCATCAGAGTTGTATAATGCACTAATTGCCAAAATACTTTCATTACAGGATTGCATAATTAAGCATTTCCTGGAATCTTTCTGAATGCACAAAGGAGTTTGTTTATTTTTAATTTTTTTTACTTTTACTTTGTAATCTAATTGAAACCCCTTGAATTAAAAACCTGTGAAGGTGACAAGTTACTGTTGTGCCAAAAGATTGCACATAGTTAATCCTTTGCCAGACATGAGCATATGGTGACTGATCTGTTCTTAAATCTGACAGTGGTGGCTGTTTTTTTCTGTCCAAATGGACATAGATTGTAATAGTCTAAAAAGTATTTTAATTAGCAACCAACTAATCTATAAGAATCTCTGGTGATGAATGGATCATTTTCTTTATATAAAATAGATACTCTGACTATATTCTGTTATTATAATAACAACTATTCTTTCTCTTATCTGAAATTCACCCAGGCAGAATTTGTAAGCTGTGCCGTCCTGTGCCATGGAAAACAATCCTGCTGTGGGGGAAGCTTTTGAAAAGCACCAATGGGAATTTAGACCCAAACATATTCAAGGAGTTTGATATTTTCTGCCTTTGTCTTTGAAAATCTCCCCCTAGGTTCTCTGCCTAGCAGAATAGAGGTTGAAGCTCTCAGCAAGCCCTGGGCCACCATGGAAATCCATCTGCTTGTGTAGCAGGAACCCTGAATGATGACTGTGTGTCTCTGGGAATGAATTTGCCTTTTACAAAGCTGTATTTATAGGCAGAGAGAGGTGGAGGGAGTTGTAAGAGTTGTGTTTGTTCCTAGCCTGAAACAAAACATGACCTCAGTTGATCAGAGGAGTCATTACACGATGATCAGGCTCTAAAGAAAGCAGGACTGAGCTGGTGAAATAGCAGGGTGTTAGTTCACCTGTATGCATGAAATTCACTCTTCCTTCAACAAGTAAATCAGCAGATCATAAGCCATATTTCTTTAGACATGGGCCACAGGACTAAAGGTTCAGCAGCAGGTATTTCAGTCTGCCTGTGTCCTTATGTGTTCTTTTTTAAGCCTCTGTATCTACATGAATCCCAAAGACTTCTCTAATCAGCCCAGCCATGTCCAGTGCAGCTGCAGAGCTCTCTCATCTGCATTGCAGGACCAGTGCAAACCTGCCAGCAAAGCTGATGGTCTTTGTCAAAGGAGAACTTGGCTCCAAGGCTATGGAGGCTCCTCAGTCTTCACTTGGGGTGCACGAGCTCAGCTGGGGGGGAATCTGGGAGATGAGAAGTTGAAGGATTGTTTGTGCTACTCCAGGAAATGCTTCTGCAGCCCAAACATGGCATTGAACTTCTGTTACCAAACATAATCTCAGCAGCTCCATACAATTCACACAGTGGTTTCAATAAGGAATGAAGTTTAATTACTGATTTTTATATCAGTATATAAAAAAATTGGGTGATATGAAAACTACTCAAGAATAACATGGATGTTTTTCATGCCACCAATGCTATTTTGCATTTCTCACAGATCAGTTGTGAGCTAATGTTAATAACAGTTGCAATTACCAGTTATAGAGTTCTTAGATCTACATCAAGATTAAAAACAAAGGTTTTAAGGTGCTTAAGGCAAGATGGAACATAAAAAGCAAAACTTGGGAACTGTATGTCTGAGATGCTACCAGAGACCAGTGGCAGTGCTGGAGAAAGAATTCAGGTTTCTCACTACAAGCTCTGAGATGCTATAATGTATATATATGTTTTTCATCAAATTAAATGTATAGCTAAAGGAAGAGCAAAGTGGCGTCAGGACAAAAATCTAATTATTATTTTCCTCTTTAATTGCATCAGTGTATCTGGTGTCTTAAAAATTATAAAATCAATGTTTTTCTTCAAGGACATGAAGTCCTAGGTTTTCATGGCTTGGGGAAGGGAGCTGCACTGTGTCTGGATGGGCAGTATTTACATGAGAAAAGCTGACCTTCTGCAGCAGGGGAAAGGGAAACAATGCAGCTTCACAAGAGCGAGGTAAAGGGAGAGCAGAAGATCAGCTGGTACAGTGGAAGCTGAACAGCATTTTCATTTGCTCAACAGATTCAATCTTTTCAGTGTTCTACCCAGTACTGCAGCTTCCTTTGATGCAAATAAATCCCTCCTCTGCCTCTTTTCAAAGTACAAATCTACTTTGTACATCCTCGCTTTAATTTATTTATCTGGGGGAGCTTAGCTGAGGCACAGCATCTGTGAAATTCATGCTTTTTACTGGTAATGCCTGTATCCAAAGACATGTAGGGATTATTTGGTTTAGATAATTATTTAATAAGGTTTTCCTAAATTAGTGACAGGAGAGGGAGCAGTAAACAACCACATTAGGATTCTTATTTCTGCTTTCCATCAACATTAGAGGTAGATTATACCAACAAAGACTAGGATTTGTTAAAACACACAATGGTAACTGTCTGGTTTGATAATGTAATGCATAGGCCCAGTACCTGACTGTAAATAAGATTTTTAAAGGCAGTTTGTCTGTCCAAACAGTGCTGTGGTGAGTGAACAGCCCTCTCTAGATCCTGACATTTTAACAACAGGCTTGACATAAGGAACAAGCACCGTGCCTCTCTGACACATCCAGCTTGTGTCTTCACCTTGTTTAAATGTCAGGCAAGCCTTACAGGACATATATCTCTATCAGACATTTCAGAGTGCAAGGACCTCTCATGTCTGCTACATTCCTGTTGAGCTGGAGTCACTGAATGTGATGTTTATTCAGCTGAAGCTCTTTTTGGTGGATTTCCACCAGGATCATCTCAAACATTGGCATTTCACTCCTATTGAATCAAGACTCCCAGCAAATGGTGACTTTGCCTCAGAACAAGCCCTTGCCTGGGTTTTGATGCCTTTAGAGATTTAGGCTTGAAAGAAACTTTCAAGATGCTGGTAGTACTTGTTGCACACATCCATATTTTAGTTTTATTGTGGCATCCTGCATTATAACTGTTCTGAAATGTATGTCTGCTCTTGTCCATCACTCACTGCCTTTGGAGTACAAAGAATATTATCAGTGTCTTGCAAATTCTAGTTTTATATCCAGAACAATAATAATATGTAATTTAAAAAATTCTTCAATTACAAAATAATTAATCAATATCACACCAACAGCAGTTAATTTTCATAGTCCGTTGCTCTCTTAAATATCAATATAACTTTGATTCATTTTGTCATCTCTTTGATGAAAACTCTTGCTATTTGACCTTTTTCAGATTGCCTGAGAATCAGAGCTCCTTCTTCAAATGAAATAATTAAATTAGGAGAAGCCAATGTCTTTTGGTCAGTTCAGGAACTGAAATGCATGGACCCAGGGACTTTTGACAAAAATGTGGAACTTCTTGGAGCTGTCTCAGGTTTTAACAGCTCCCAGCTGAATGCCTTGAAGGAAAAAGCCAAGCAGGTAACTATCCTGTCTGTGAAGGGAAATTAAATCTGTAATTTGATTTGGTGTTATTGAACTATGCAGTTCTAAAATAACTGTGCTATGTCAATGTCACTACTGCCACAAGACTATCTATGGTTTATTGGAAAAATAATATGAGGTGGTGATAGAAGACTATTGCCCTAGCTTTAGAGTCAACAGGCAAGTAGTTCTGAGCTATTGGCAGCTGGAAAAGTGAAGTGTTTTTACTTTTGAATTGCTTTTCTGCTTGCTTCTCCCTTTCCTTCCATAAATGAAAAATCAGCAAGCAGTACTAGGCTGATTGCCCTGCTGAGAATTAAGCTTGGCATGTTAAACTGTCTACATGCATGCTAAATATAGCTGACAGTGGGGTAAACCCAAACTGACTGAAAGGCAGTTATTGGCTGAATAAAGCTCCTTCTTCCATCTTCTTCTCACAGGCAGGGACTGACCCATCAGTGGGAAATTCTAGGGAGGGAAAAACCCACCTACATTTTGTCTTTTCCAGGGGCACAGTCAGACAGAGGGCTGTGCTGGGGGCACTCTGACTGGGTCTGGGGCATCAACAGAGCTCTGAGCAGCCCTGCTCGAGCCAGTGTGGGCTGGCAGAGAAATCAGACTTTGCTCCATCCCTGTTGTTGCCATTACACCTCCCCCTGTGGTCACCTCCTCTTGCTGCTTTTTGGTTGCCTGTTCTGCCAGGGAATGGGCAAATTCCCAAAAATACTTTTGGTTCAGCAAGGAAAAGCCTTAGGGTGCAGTAAGACAAATTGTTTTGGTTGCAGAAAACTCAGAGGTGAAGAGAATACTGGCCCCAGCTTGGCTTCAGCTTCCTGTCAGCAGCATCTGCTGGAGGTTATCTGTTCTCTGCTTCCATCTCTGCATTACTCTGTAATCCCCTTCTGTCAAAATGATCCAACATGTAAAAGTCCTTTTTAGGTTCCATCAGATCATTCTGACAGAATGAGGTTGGGAAGCATCTACAAGTTGCAGTTGGCTGCAAGTAGTACAGAGTGCAAGAGGCTTGGAGACCTGAGGGCTGTGACCTCTGGAGGAAAGCAGGAGCAGGGGACAACGTGGGCCTGGGCAGCACCCTCCTGGGCAGCTGCAGCCAGTGGTGGAGCTGACCATGGATTTTGGATAAATAAGGCCAACTGTGCAGTTTTTAGCAGTGAAGCTCAGCTTTTAAAGTGGTAGAACTGCAGATGCTTGAAGAGAAGTGGCACTGCCCAGATTTCAGAAAGCAGATGGTGACTCTGCTGTTGTGGCTCTGCTGCCTTCCTGCAGGAGGGCAACTGCAGCAAAAGTATTCTTCCCAAGTCAGCTTCCCCCTGTCAGCATGGACACAGGTGGGTAGGAAAAGGGGGAAAAGTGTAATCCTAGCAGAAAATAAAAAACAGTGCTTCCCTGACATAGTGGGAACTACTGTTCTTTACAGCAGTACAACATTTTGGTGTTCTTATAGGGGGATATCAGTTGTAGGGAAATTGTCAACACGGTTGATACCCTCACATTTCTGGCTATATTCAAAGATCTGTAGTGCACTGAATGGCAGTCTATTCTGCCTGTGAATGTTTGTACAGATTTCTGCTAGACAAAGACAGACTTTCTATATATTAATTTCAAAATGCAGTGTGCTGTTACACTGAGCATGAAGCATGAGAAATGAGAAATGAGACAGGACAGGCAAAGCTCCTTGAAATTATATGCATAGATGCTGTTATGTTATTAACATCTTTGATTTAAGATTTCATTTAGCCTGAACTACTCATTGTTACAAACTAATTGAAAAAAAATCTAGTTATCAGATTGTGTCTTATTGAAAGTAAGCAGCTTAGCACACTTGTGAGTGGAAGGTGTCCCAGCTCTGCAGCAGTGACAGCTGTATGGATCTGCAGTCTCTAGGTGAATGAGGACAAAGGAGTGTTTCAGTTTCATGTGTTGTGTTATTTATATCATACTGCCTGAGATTTCACCCAGCACTGTCAGATAATACTATTTATGAAGTACTTCAAATTCTGTAGTTTATAGCCTAGATCAGGAAACAGACACGTGGCATTTTTGCCTGCATGTGTTTCATGTATCTCCTAAGCTAGAGAATTAAAAGATTGAAAATTGGGCTAAAGCTACTTACTATCTATTTTCTTTGGAAAAGATTGAAGTTTCCCAGACTTAGACCCTTTATGACATTGTAAAACCAACATAAAAGATCTGGTGAAAATTCAGTTGAGAGGTACAAGTCCAGCAATGCATCTCTTAAACAAATCCTTAACCCAAGGGTCATAGCTGGGAGAAGCACCCTGGCAGCTCTGAGGCTGCTCTGTGCTGGATGTGCACATTGGTATGAACAGCAGAGAGCCTGCAGCTCTCTGTAAGGAGTATTTAATTTCAGAGATCCAAATTCCTGAGCTCCACTTTTATGTTTTCTGGAGATTGTACAGCTCCATGTCTATCTGATGGTGCAAACACTGTTTAGTAGGCAACTGCAGAGATGCTCTTCAGCAAGTTGCCACAAGCTTTGCCTTTTCTGACTCTTTGAATAAAACTTAAATTCTACCTATCCTGAAAATGAAGTACATATTTTTCTGCCTCAGATGGTAGCCCAGTCCTGGGCTTTTAGTTTTAGTTTTCTTAGGGGACTTAGCAACACAATGTTATACTAAAAACATGTCATGTATTCACTGACACAAAGCAGAGTTGCTGAAGTACATGAGAGCTTTAAAGTGAGCATTTTTTTTTTTTTTTAGTGTATGCCTGTCTGGTTCAAGTCACTTCCTCCAGCTAAAATCCAGTGCCTTTTTCTGTAAAGGCAATTGGCCACATCCAGGGAGATACTGACCATTGTCTACAGTCTTCTACCATTGTCAGCTAAATGTAATTGACAGTTCTGGCCTCTGAAAATTCAGGTCTTGATAGACGTTTATTATTCTTTACTCAGGCATAACTTTTCCTGATACCAAAATTTCCTTCAGGCTGCTCAGTGACAGCTTTTCAATCACTGTAACTTTGTCACAAAGTTAAAAGCAGAGGAAGCTGTCAGTTTAAATACATTGGTACTGGTTTAGAAGGGCCCCTGCTTATTTCTTTGGGTTTTTTACAAAGCTTTACAAATTTAACTGTATCTGTACAAGCACTTTAAAATTACTTTTTATTTTAACATTGTATGAACACAATCTAGAAATCAGAATTTTAGGAACTGGTTCTTTGTCTGTATTACTTGATTCTCTACTTTGTCTTTCCTTGTCAATGACTGAGCCAGGGTGACTGATCACAAAAACAACTTAAAGTCAGTCCCCTGGAGTGATTGCAGCTGGGTAGTAGCCTGAGTTGTGCAGGTGCTGCTTTCTTGGCAGTATAACAGTGTGAATCTAGGCACAGATTCCCATTTTTATTGTTCTTAGTGGTTTTGCTCCTACAGCCACGCTTCCAGCAGCTCCTATTCTAACTCATCAACAAGTCCAAGCTGTAAAAATTGCAGCATTTTTAGATGAACTAATCATTATTGGTGTATAACCCCAAAAACCTTCACAATACCTAAGCTCTGCCTTTTGTGTGCAAAGAGGAATATTTGGCTTTTAGGACTTTTAAACCAAGGGGTTTGAGAATGCTGTGTATAGAGGAAGAGTCATAATGATCTAACAGATATTAATGACTCTTGTCTAAAGGCTTGGGGGCTGCTGCCAGACTGGAAGAGTTACCAAATCATCTCCCTGGGCTGCATTGCTCTGGCACTCACTGAGCAGGAAATCACCGAGCTGGACCTGGGCTCCATCGACACCGTCTCTGTTCTTAGTCAGCAAACAGAGTGGACTCCTAGCCAGGTGAGTGAGTGAGTTACTGACTGTGCTCCTGCTGAAGGGCTCTGCATTCACACCCTTTGGGACTCAAGTCCTGGAATTGCCTAGAAAACAGATCCAGAGATCCACACTACTCCCTGCTGCTGTTCTGCAGCTGTAACCCCAGTGAAAGTGGCCAGGGAGTGGTGTCTGCCTGGCTGGGGCTTCCCTGGGGAGGCACCAAGACAGCATCAATCTCTGTTAACTGGGGTGAGGATGAGTGTGTTCTTTAGCACCTGCCCACTTAGCAGGGGAAAGAGGTCAGCAGCTCCTCTCCCACTGTCCCTGGAGCAGACACTGCTGCTAGGGGTACCAGTCCTTCCTAAGGAAAATCACAGAACAGGTAGTGTGCCCCAACCCCAGCATCCATTGCCCTAAAAACCCTTTATTAGCAAATATACTCCTCCCATCTTTCTTTCCTTAAATAACTTCTAGTTATTTAAGGGAAGTTACATCAATGGGACTTTCATAATAAGAGATAAAAGCTTATTTATATTTGCAATTTGCAGCATATTTCTGATTTTGTGGCCTATGCCATCAGGGTTCTGTGGATGCACAGATGCTGGCATGGTGGAAGTTCTGGCAGAATATCACAAATCTGTTTAATAGATTCATGTTCTGAAGGGCACCATAAGAAGGATGCACTTGGGAGGATTTTGTACAGAACCAGTTTGCTTTTGAGGTTTCCTGCTGTCAGTAAGACTAGTTAGTTAAAAGAGATTCATCCTGCTGAACTCCAGTTGTCTAAAACTTAGACAGCTAGTGAAGCTCATTGATTGAAGCTCAGCATTGTAGATAGATTAGGAAATCTTAGAGGATCTTGTTTCTTTCACTGGCTTTGCAGGATGCCTTGGTGACAGGCTTGAGATAGACTCAAAGTTTTTAAAGGGTTATTTTAAATTGAGCACCATCCTAAATTAGGCTTGCAAAGGCACTTTGGTACCAACATCCCATTTATATCTGAAAATTAATCCTAAACACAGGTTGCCACTCATACATGACATTTTAATAAGACAAGTTCCTGAGTATTAAAAATAATAAAAATTACATATTGATCCCCTTAGGTATTTTATGTTTTCTTGTATCAATTTGACTGATCCTATGAGGCAATCCAGCACCATTTCTTCTGGTGAAGGCTTTCCTTGTGACCTGGCAGAAGAAGTGCAGAATGTTTTCACACCATTTACATTTAGCAAGTGGTTGGGTAACAGTGCCCTGTGTTAGTGTCACATGTAGGTGGTGGCAGTGCTCCTCCTGAAGGCCGTGGCCATACACTGGGGAGGCTCAGGATATATATTTATGGTCCATAGCTTCTGCTAAGACTTTAAGCATCTAGTAAAAAACCCTTCAATTATATTTATCCTGTTCATGCATACTATCTTACTGCTTTTTCTAGGCAAGAGCTATTTTGCAGGGTTTTCTAGATGACTCTGGCCAGACCATCAGCACACTAAAAAGTTTTGATTTAGTTGGATTAGGAGCTGTTCTATGTGCTTTGAACTCCACGGAAATCACATCCATAAGGACTGCTGAATTCAGGTACTGCATTTTATATCTAATTAAATATTTATTAGTAACTCTATTGATAAAATTTATTATGCCATTTTTGTTCCATCAAGAATTTCAGAGCCTAGACGACACATTTTTACATTTTTAATGCTTTTAGAAAAGCAGAAGGCATGCAGCAGTTGTTTAAAACATGTTCTTTTATAGTTTTCCTCTGCCATTTATTTTCCACCATTTCAGAATTGCATCAAGAAATCCAGGTTTTTGTTCAAAACCTGAAATGTTTGTATGCAATTTGTGTACATATATTTTAAATTGAAAATGAGTTATACACCAGGCTAAGTGTATTCCAGGCCTATTTAGTACTGCATGTAATTGCAGCTTGTAGTGATGACCTTGTTGCCTTTTGCAGTGCTGCAGTTGCCAGGATTGGCCTGTTGTTTTGTAGCACCCCTGTTCTGAGGCAGTTGAAGAAGATGACAGAATCTGTGTTTGGTGCTGCTGCCAGCTGGAATGGCTCTGTTTTACAGGAAATTGGTACCATAGCAGGTAACAAAACTATGACCCCAGGTGCTGATGGTTGTGAAGCATTGCTCTTGAGAGATGGGTTCACCTAACTGGGGACTTTTCTAGACTGGCAAAAGACATTTCTTCCAGAGGGGAGTCACCTGCAGGGATAGACATCCAGCAATTTCAGAAGCACTAAGGAAAAGTGATGGTATTCTCTGTAAGGTTCTCTAAATCTGGTCAAACTGACCTTGGGAAGCACAGCCTGAAGTTACTTGGTTCCTGTAAGTTGAAAAGGGTAAATCAAAGAGGGCAAACCCAATCAGGATTCCAGACCCAGTCACTCTTTGTGAACCAGGCTGCTCTGGGAGGAGCTGTGCTCTGGCTGCCCAAGCATCCTGTCTGGAAAGAATGGGCTGCCCAGGGAAGAGCACAAGGCAGGCCTGGCCTGGAGCTTCTCCAGAGTGCTCCTGCAGCCTCAGAGATCTCCTGAGCCAGAGGTCACTCCCAGTTTTGTTCTGGATTTGTTTCCCTGTTATCATTTAATTGCACATTGAACTCTCATAATTTTTAGCATCCCCAATGCCTGTGGCAATGGCTCCCCATTGTAACCACCTAAGTGGTGAAGAAGTCACTCCCACTGTATCATTCTGCTCCCTAACCATGTGTCAGAAGAGGCTCTGAATGAGCATTCCCTAACAACATTACATATGATTTTCTAGGGTTTTATAGTTCTCTTTTCCAAGATAAAGTAATTTGGGTAGAGTACCTTCCATGTCAACAGCAAAGGTCAGATGATTTGTAATGCTGAAATATAAGGAAATAAACCAAACATAGAAAGAACCAGCATCTCTCTATAAAACACCCTGGAATAAACCATTTATTATATATATTTTTTATAAATGCTTAATATTTATATTACCTTAAAAATAAATTTAATAAAAAGAACATTAACTGAGTTTTGTTTCTGTTATGTGGGTGTTTCTGTTTTTTAGGTGGTTTGAATGAAGATGAATTAAAAGCTGTTGATAAAAGCTTGATGCCATATTTCCAGCCATCAGCAGTAAGACATATACCTCCTGAAATTTTCCAAGTAAGAGCTTGATTACTGAAGAAGTTACTAAATTTCTATTGTTTTTACTGTAGTATAAGTAAACTGCAGCACTGATTTATATATTTTGGGTTTTGGCAAAAAACGTTCTATGGTCTCTTAAGTGAGAGACCATCAAGGATCTGGAACATTAACTTTCAACTGTATCATCTGCATTTGTGCTGCCCATGAATATGCTAGGCAAACTTTATTCATCCTTCAGAATGCATCCCAAAGAAAAAGCAAGTATCATAAAACAGGGAATGGACACTGTATCTTCCAACATTTTATTCAGATCAGATTTTTTTCTCTGTTTATTAACATTTGCAAGGATGTTATAATAGCTACAGATTTATCTGCTGACTGTGCAAGAGCTGTTTTATTAACCTAAAATCTGGCACCATTCTCCTGAGTTAGCTCTGAAAAACAGATTGTGCAGGCAGAGACAGATCAGAGAGGAATTACATCTAATTACAGCAGTACTGAATATGGACCAGAAATTAGAACAGAGATCCTGAGATCATTGCCCCTGACTTTCTTTGACTTAGTGATGAGATTAATGCTCTGCCTGGACTGGTCTCTCTCAGATGCTCAGGCAAGCAATGTACTTATGGGCAGATGGGCTAAACAGAGAGTTAACTCTGTCAGCTCCCATAAAAAAGAAAAACTCCTTGAGCACTAACTGTTTGTGCACAGTACCACTGACAGTTCAGATAAGCCTCACATGTCCTTACAGAAACTATTTCTTTGCAAAACAGCTCTAAATCATCTTGTAGAATTTCTATCAAACAACATTTTTGTTAGTAAGAGTGGTAATGATTCTACAAAAAGTGATTAACAAAAAGCAGGGTACCCCTTTGGAAGAGTTTTCTGTATTTGAAAGAGTTGAAGATGATTTTGGTTTTACAGAGGTTTTTATGCCCTCATTTTGCAGCTGTATAAATTATTCAAATTTTGATTTATGAAAAATTACATTGTATTATGGAGTTAAGAAGATGCTCAGTTCAAAATATCTGAACCTGTAGGCATTTCCATGAGTTTGCTCAGTTTAAACCAGCACACCATTTGGTAGACAATGAAAAATGGGCAAGGGTTTGCTCCATCATCTGACCTACTTGCAAGGGCAATTTTGTCTTTCCAAAATAAAACCTGGATGCAGAATTGTTGCAAGAAAAGAAGCTTGCTGTGTAGGAGGGTTAAAATGCTTGTGGCTGCAGAATGTTAACCAGAACTAAAGCAATTCAGACTGCCCAATAATGCAGGCTTTACAAACTGGTTAATTGCTATGTGATAGAAGATAATTACTGTAAGATTATGATTGCCATTTTTAATTTTTAAATTTAATATGAACAAACTAATCTTTTCAATCTAAAAGAGAAAATTGAATAATAAGATTAAAGCATGGGGTCTTTTCATCTCATTGCTCTGCTGCTAACTATAATCAAAGGTCAAATGTAAGTTCAAGTGACATTGCTTGGGAGCAGATATTAGAGGAAATAAATGAAAATATAAGAGGTTGTACAACACCATCAGTCTTTGAATAAATCAGAAAAGAGATGGCTGGGAAATTAAACTCTAACAATATATTGAAGAAGTGTACAATACAGTGCTGGCATGGAAAGCTTCTCAAGCTGTCAGCTTCCAGCATCAAAGAGAAAGGTGACAGATAGATGAGTGGTCAGGGAAGTAAATGAATACAGAGGATTCTTTTAAGCTCTATTGAGCTCTTTTATAGCCACACAGCGTTGAAGGCTACTGTCCCTCATTCCAAATGCAAGGCAGTGCTGACTTCTGATTCCTTACCTGCCTTCTATAATTGACAGCCTAAAGCGATTCCTCTGTCTGTTGTTCCTGCCAGGCATTGTCCCCAGAGCAAATCGCAAACCTGGGCCCTGAGAACGCCGCCATGGTTACGGGATCGCAGCGGCAGCGTCTGGAGGCATCCCAGCTCCAGAGCCTGGGGCTGGCCCTGGATGGAGCCAGGAGCAGCAGCCCAGGCACACAGAGCACTGCAGGGTCCCCCCAGGAGGGGCAGACCCCAGCTCCCAGCGGTGAGTGGAGTCCTCCCTGCTCCTGCCTGGGGAAGGGCACACGCCAGTGGGGTGTGAGGTCTCACAGCACGCACCACAGGGTCAGGCCTCTGTTCTGAGGGTGGGTTACAGTGAATTCACTGATCAACTTCTACAGTCGTGCCTCAAATCACATGCCTGACCAAGACAATTAGCCAGGAGGATGTGGATTTATCTACAGCAAAAGGTAATGGAGGAAGACTGTCAGAAGGCATTAGCAGCTGTCTAGAAGCATTACACTATGCTAAGCACTAGCTTGTGTAAAAGGTAGTCTGAAACAGTGAGCCTTTCCCTCCCCTTCTTTCCCATATTCTTTGCCTAAATTTAAGGCAAGGGTCTCCATCTCTGGGTCTCACGTAGAACCTTTATGTGCAGCAGAATGTTGTTTGCAGAGCTGCAAGTGGAATTAGCATCTTTATCCAGACTGTAGGACCATTGAATAGTTTTTCCTGCCATTCTCATCCTATTTGGAATTAAAGCCTATTGGTACCTATACTTGAGTGGTTCAATATTTTACTTCTTCATATTTCAGTTAGTACTGGGCAAGTCACACTGGCAATGTCAATGGATGTGTTACAGTGAGAGAGTTTGCACATAGTCAAGACAATGTTCAGAACTTGTACCTATCAGACAGAAAATATTGTTGCTTCCAGTGACACCAGCAAGATGTAAGCTGCTGGAGGAGAGACAGGGAAGCTGAAGTGCTGAAATAGGAGTAAGGGGAACTAATTTGCCATGATGCCCTTGGTGGAATTAGAGCAGACCTTCCCAGAAGCACCTGGGAAGTGCTCTTAGCCCAGCTCCCTCTCATGTATGACCTGTTCCTCCTGGAGGTCTGCCAAAGGGAGGAGTTTTCTGGGTAAAGATCACCCGAGTTCTTGAGCTTGTCCTCTGCTCTCATCTCCCTAGGAAATGCTTCTCTTTGGAGCTGTGTATATTCAACTGGAAGTGACATCTCTTGAGAGCTGAATGTAACTAGGATTCAGCTGTTGGAATTTGCTGCACCTCTTTGGGGTGGTGTAGATAAGACGGCTAGGGCTGAGCTGTAGCGTGACACTAAGAAATAAAGAAATAAAGGCTTCTGCTTTCCAGGTGCTCCTTGTTTGAGCGGCTTTGGCATCTGGCTGTGTGCGGTGTTTACACTGCTCCTGCCTGTCTGAACCCTCAGGGGTTGAGCTTGAGGTAAGTTATATTTTCAGTTAGAGGTAACTTTATAACAGAAACACAGATCACCTGTAACAGAGAAGGACTGTGGGGCCCTCTTCCTGCTTTGAATACAAATATAACAATTCTTGAATAATTTTTCTGTATTACAAAGATGTCTTGTTAGTGGTTAGACTATCTCTGAATCTAATCAAGAGGAAAACACTTTATCTTATCTTTATTGTAAAGCCAAAGATAACAAAGCTATATTCAAAACTCCATGTAACACCAATCAATTACTGCATTGTTATTTGGAGCATGTTCTTGGTTTTACTCTGTGTTAGTAGAGTATTGCATTAACTTTCATTGGATTTTAACATTTTGTCAGGCTAATATTTAAGAAGAGCACTGGCTTGAAGTTTAGATTCCAATTAGGCAAACTAAATGCTTAAGTATTCTACTTAGTCTTTAAGATTGCAAAGCAAGGCACGTCAAAAGACTTAATATTTTTCTTTGCTTTGATTTTCAGTGTCCTGGAGCTTACAGCAGAGATTCTAGAGATAAAAGAGTGTCAGCTCAGCATGAACAGTAGAATCAAGAGGCTCTGAGATTTCTGGGTGCAGAGTGGTTAAATTCTTACAAGCAAGACCCTCACCTGCCATCATGATGAGAACTATCTCCTTTCCATAGCATTACCATTAACAAGTAACACAGTATCCCTGCAAATACTTTGAGTTTAAAAGCTGGAAATGGCTTATCTGTCTCATGAGAAAATCACTGAAATATAGGCTTGTATGTTAGATACGAACTTGAATTATAGGGGGGACAGGTAGCAGGGGACTGTTATTTGGAGGCTGATGTCTGATATCCAGTGCTTTTAACATGGGCTACTTTGGTCACACTGTTGTGTCCTTTTGTTGGGTTTTCTTTTACTTCAAGTGTACATTCCCTGGAGAGGGGCTATCCTTTTGTGTGGTGTAGTAGAAACTGCACTAAAAGTTACTGCTGTTGCAATAAAATAGCTTCATCTCGGGGCTGCTGGTTTAAATCCTGCTCAGACAAGAGGTGATAGCAGGCTCTTGGAATTTAAGCACCTCTACAAAGCGGAGTTTCCCCGTGGCTGTTGGTGTTCAATACAGAACTGTTGACACTGAGGGCATGGGCAATACTGTGAGTATTTCATGTGATAAAATGTGCCATGGCAACCTGCCTGTGTTCATCAAGAGACAGTCCTTTCACTCCAGGTGGGGTTGGAGTGTACACCTGGGAACACTAAGGGGGAACTGTTCACTGGGCCTACACACTGCTAGGAGTATCAATCCAATATTTTCCACAAGACCTAGAAGAAGGAGTTTCTCATAATTATAAACCATAGATATTTTCCTGTGCTTTAGCAGCATATGACCTAAGTGTCTAATATTAGCTTCTCATGCCACACCTCATATTTTAAACAATGGGGGGAAAAAAGATACATTAAGAATCTTCTGCATGTGAACATGCATTTTGATGTTGTTCAACATGATTTTAGACCATGAACACATGGCACAGTTTTCTATTTTGCCTTTGAAAAAGCCTTATTTTTTTCTAGGCTAAAAAAGGCAATGCATGGACTGAAAAGTTTAGCTTTTTCTTTCAGGGCTGTACTGTAGTAAATGCCCTTCAAACTATAATTCGTATTTCTTTATGGAAAATGTTACATCTGGCTTCTCAGCCCTGAAAGTAGAATTGGAATTTTTCTCAGATGGAGAAGCAATAGGAGTGTGAGGGAGGGAGCACTGGAGGGAAGAGCCCAGCTGCTGCTGGGGCAAGGTGACTGTGAGCTCTTGCTGCAGTTGGGACTGACAGTTCCCACCACAATCCCATATATTCTGTAATTCCTGCAGCAGCAGGGGCTAACTTGATTCTCGGGGCTTTCTTATTGACAAAGTAGGCACTGAGAGGCACTTCTCATCCCCTTCTTTCCCTCTCCCCTTCAGCAATCTGCTGCTCTGGGAACTGCCTTTGCCTGTAACTAACCCTGGCAAGTGTGACATGATGTTATAGATGATACTACATGCTTTAGTTCTGCATTTTTTAAGCAAAGAATGATGATTGCTGCAAACTGCCTGGCACGTTTTTCTCTAATCCTCATGGTAATATTCCAGCTTCTCCAGCTGTGTTTCCTTTTCTGCATGTGAACAGGAGATTGAGACATATATTCAAATAGAAAGAAGTTTGTTTTATTAATCCCAGCAAATACTTGCAAATGTCCACTAAAACCAAGAAATGTTTCAGTGGATCAAATGCATTATAAAGATTTTTCTGTGTTTTCACAATAGAAAGTTCTGCCTCACTCACATGTGAAAATACTAATAGGTTTTTTGATTTCTAGAAATTGCTTGACTTGAATTCTGTGTGCACTTCTGAAGATGCAGGAGGGTGTTCTCATGTCAAGAAGACAGTCAGCATTTCCAGTTCAGCTGCTTAGGTCAGATACGTGACTTGGCTCTACCAAGCCCTTCAAAAATCTATATGAGCTGCAAGTGATCTTCTTCTGTCAATATACCTGGGAGTGATTCCGTTTGCAATTCTGTGAGTCAGAGTTTAGCTTTTAATTGGAGCAGGAGTGAGCTCTTTGTTTTGTGCCATCTGTGCTGCCATTTCTTTCAAGCACAAGTGCTTTTAAATAGCTGAACTGCTTGATTATTTCTATATTTTATTAAATTAATAATTACATTAAGAACTTTGGCATTGCATTTTCGTTTGGTCGAGGGCTATCTATTTCTTACAAGAGTAGTGTAGGAGGGGTAAATGTGGAGCATTGACTTAATATTGTACTGATTTCACAGTGAGATTGCAAATCCTGTTTGGTTCATGAGATGGTGTGAGCCTTTTGGATGGCAAGTACTGTAGAAAAGCAATTTTACTCCTGCCAATGTACCTCTCATAAAGGTCACTGATGGAAAAGCCCATTCTACAAAATCTGGGATTCACGAGACACCTCCATCAAAACTGTTGAGACTGAATTTCTGTGGGAAGAATAGATGGAAAGGGGAGAAAGGCATGGAGAGCACAAGTATGCACGGTATGTGTGACCTGCTGTCCATTCACAGTCCTGCCCACTGCCACTGCCAGAGGAAACTGAAACGTGTGCACTTCCATGAAACAAAGCACAGAATCCCTCAGTGCAGGCATCTGTCCCCTTGCAGGTGTGTATTGTGTACAACATGCACGTGATCACTTTCACTGGAATGCATTAATGGGAAAAATGTCTCACAGTCCCTCTCTTTTTGCACAATCAGGATTTTGGGGAAGAATATACTACAGAGGAATGTGGTATAAAGATTTGATTCTT
This sequence comes from Thryothorus ludovicianus, assembly GCA_013397245.1. Lineage (NCBI taxonomy): Eukaryota > Metazoa > Chordata > Aves > Passeriformes > Certhiidae > Thryothorus > Thryothorus ludovicianus. Next base: position 661,454 of record VZTB01008340.1, on the reverse strand, counting down.
AAAGAAATGTTGCTGTTTGTAGATGTGGGTAACATTTGTTTAAACCAAGCTTCATTTCTCCTACATTCTTTTTAGTTCTTTTAGATCTCAGAAAGAAAAAAAAATCAGATTTGTGTATAAATCTGCTGTTGAATATAGACCATGATAATAATTTTATCTGCTTATGGTGAGAACTGCAGCTCTCCTCTCCACTTGTGACTCCACTTCTGACCATCCAACTGCTGACAGTCACAGCTCTGGTGTAGGCCTGGCTCCTCTGAGTGCTCTGAGCTCTGTGACAGGTGACCCTGGCCAGCAGGATGTGAGAGGAGGCATTTCATTTCATTCCTGTGATTGACTGTAGGATCCTTCAGGAGTTAACAGATGGGAAGAAATACTTTTGTTGGCTTATTATTTCTGTGCCTGATACCTTTGTTTAGAACTGTTTTTAGAAAAGAGAAAAGGACTACTGGTTTTGGATCAGCAGGAGAGAAAATATCCCTTTGACCTGGTACTGAGGTAAATGCCACATCTGTCATATCTCTAAATCCCTGAAAGGAAGAAAACAACTGCCCATCCAGGGTGTCTGAAAAGTGTCCCTGTTAAAGCTGGCATTCTGGCTGTTGTCAGGTTTTGTACAGTGCATGGAATGTTTGACTCCCTGTGATCTCAATCTGTCACATCAGAGCTAACCAGCTCCTCAGTGTGAAGCTCTCAAGAGTGGAGCTTTTAAACGGTATTTAAAAAAAAAAGAAAAAGGCATCCTTCCTTAATTTTAAGAAGCCCTTTATGCCTCTGTATAATCTGCTCAAATATTCCAGAGGCAATTATGTACTGCAATAATGGCAGATGCAGTTTATCACTTCAATGCTGTGCCTAGGGATCATCACCCCCTCATTTACTTTCCAGTAACACAAATTGTAACCCCATCATACTGGGCTGGGACCTTACCAAAATCCCACTGGCTGCCCCCTTGGAGCAGATGTGAGACATTGCTCAAGGTGTGCCAGCCTGGGGCAGAGGCAGAGGCCTGACTCACTCAAATGACACTCAGAAAGGAGCAAGGAATCAGCAGTGCCCTGGAACATGTCCCTTGAGCAGATAAGTGGCCACAGTGCACCCTTGGTACTTTGGCTCATGCTGTGCTGTGGTTATGGATACCACACACTGCTTCCCTACGGGACACTGCCAGTTTCCCCGTGGCAGTCCAGGAACAGCCATCAAACTGCAGTACCCTGTTCCTCTGTCATGCACTGTCCTCCTCAGGAGTAAAAAATCACATTTCAAATAATCTCTTCCTCTTTTTTTTCTTGTTTTCTCAAAAAAGGTTGATACTCCAGGCTGGTGCACAACTTTAAGCAATGGGGTCTCTATATCAGTGAAAATGTTTAAATGTCTCTGATAAGTTTGCAGGGTTTTTTGGTGTGTGTGTTTTGGGTTTTTATATTTAAACAAGATCTGTAGCCACAGGGATAAGGAGAGCTAAGAACCTTATAGTCCTGATTAGTAAAATATTCTCATCCATGTCATATGATGTGGGACAGCCTTGGGGACTGTTTACTCCAGTGCTGTTAGAGGGGAGGGATCTGACTTCCTTTTCCGGTAAGGCAGGAGGCAAACAGGATAGAAATGACAGGCCTGCAAAGAATAGACAAAAATTCCACTGTAAGTTAAATTTCTTTTATTGGTACCCCAGAACTTTTGGAATTGCTCCTCAGAAAGAGTATTTTATGTGTTTTTATAAAGCATGCTGTTGAAAGTGCAGATAAACAACAAACTTGTCAGAGAGCAAAACAGACCTGTGTGCTATCCAGGTATCCATAATTTCAAATTTTAGTTAAGACTATGATCCATTAGCAGACACTCTTTCAATATCTATCTACTGAGTCCTTAGAAAGAGAAATTATGAGATGACCTCAAAGGCCCCACCAGACCTTGCCTGGCATCAGGACATGTAGGCATTTTGCATCATAGGTTATTTTTATCAAAATTCACATCTGGTTCCTTATTTGTACCCAAAAATAGATATCAACAAAATGTATTGCAATTTTTTTCTGCAAGGAATAGAAAGCAACCAATGTCCATCTGTCTCTTCCTGCCCCTTTCTGTTCAGCATCAGTCTGTTTTTCCAATCCGGATTAAGGAGAGGATTTTCTTGCCCTGATCATGCAGGAACAGAGGCATGTTCAGAGCTCACAGTCCAAGTGACTGAACATTGAAGTATTAACTGGAGGAATTGTGATTGATGGATTTCTTGCCTTGTTGGCAACAGTATAAAATTTATCTTCTAATGTTTTAGCTGGTATAATTAGCCTTACAAATACTTAACAACACCTCATTTAATAGCTATAAACTTCTCTTTAGGGACAAAGAGAAAAGCAGAGAAGCCAAAAGTAAATTCCTGTAGGAGAAATATGACAATAGTGGAAAATACTAATCTGTCACAGATACAGCAGGGGAATATATTCTGGTACTGCTTTCCTCAATAATTTTAAACCATTGTATATGGAAGTGAACTGTATTGATTTATCAAAGAGTAGCCATTGCTATAGTGAAAATCACATTGGTTTGATGCACAAGCTGAAACTGCCCTAGGTCATCCTTAATTGGAGCCTGAAATGTTTCAACATTTAATCAGATGTCAGAAAACAACTTAGATCACAAACAAGTTCTGAATATATACTGCATGAACTTGGAAAGGGGTTGAGAGAAAGGATGTCAGCTCTCTGCCCTTAATGTATTGATTAAATAGATTCCAGATCTGCATCTGCCAGTGTTTTTATTGGCTACTTTTATTTCAGTATTCACCCTTTCAGAATTGTTGAGATCTGACATGATAAGGGTACACATTTCAATCAAACCTGTGTCAAACAGGCTGGTCCAGCCAGTGCTCTGAGACATGTCTGTGTTCAGACCTCACACGTGTGTGCAGAGATGGAAGTGCCTCAGCACTGCAGCTGCCAGTGTTGTAGTTATGAATTTGCACTTTCTCCCCTCCTGCTGCAGTTGGTACCACAGATTTGGGGAGTTCTGCCAAATGCTGTCATCTTCAGTACAAATTCCCCAGGTACTATATTTGGGTTTTTAACATGTATCCTTAAGTAGGCAACTCCCTGGTGGTTACATCAAATATTATTTGATACCAAAAATTATTCAACATCTGTTTAAATTAATTATTCTGTTAGAATTCAGATGTATAAAAATTTTCAAATGCAACATACAACATCTCTTAGGAAGTGATAAGACTTGTACTGCTGTACTTGTAAACACAGTGTTGTAAGAGGACAGGCTTTGATTCTTAATCTCTGGAAATAAGTAAATTTGGTTTTGCCACACTGTGGGTACTTACTAAAAAAAGATAATAGCAGGTACTAATCAGTTCTCCCCTCTTTTCAGGATTATGTAAACTTTTTTTAAAGATTTCAATGTTTGTGCCACATTTTAATCAGGAAAATTAAATATAGTTAGGATCCTTTTCATAAATTTCAGACAATCCAAGACCTGCTGTGGGAACTTTTCAGTGTATCATTTTGTAACACTAAAGTCCTTATGCTATTTCCTCAAACAGGGTGTGAAACAATGTAAACCAAGAGATTTTAAAGAAATGAGCTACTCATCAAAGCACCACTGTTCACCTGGAATAAGCTGTTACCCATTTTCTACAGCCACTGGAAATCCTATTCCTGGACAGCTATTCCTATTTTTTTTTTTTTCTGCTATTGTTTGGATTGTTAGGGTTTTTATGGACAACAAGAGGAGATGCTTCTTTTGAACTGCCCACTGAACTGTGGTGGCCATGTCCTGTTTTAGGGATTCAGGACTCTGAAGAGGCAGTGTGCTGACTCGGCATGATTGTTGAAGAAATAATTGCTTTTTTTTTTATTTTTTCTTTTTCTTGGAAGTTTACACAGAATCATGGAATTGTTAGTGTTGGAAGGGACCTCTGCAGATCATCCAGTCCAACCCTCCTGCCAAGGCAGAGTCACCTGGAGCGGTGACACAGGAACGTGTCCAGGTGGGTCTGGAATGTCTCCAGGGAGGGAGAATCCCTGACCGCCCTGAAGAGCCCGTGCCAGTGTTCTGCTACCCTCAATGCAAAAACGTTCTTCCTCATGTTGAGGCAAAACTAACTGTGTTTTAGTTTATGGCCATTGTTCCTTGTCCTGTCACTGGGCCCCACGGAGAAGAGTCTGGCACCATGCTGGCACCCAGAGAAGCTGCGGCTGCTCCATCCCTGGGAGTGTTCCAGGCCAGGCTGGACAGGGCCTCAGCAGCCAGGTCCATGGCAGGGGATGGAGCGAGATGAGCGCTAAGGTCCCTTCCCACACCACCCACTCTGGGATTCCGTGATTCTGTGACCCTCTTGGCACCACCTTTGAGGTATTTATATGCATTGATNTACCCTCAATGCAAAAACGTTCTTCCTCATGTTGAGGCAAAACTAACTGTGTTTTAGTTTATGGCCATTGTTCCTTGTCCTGTCACTGGGCCCCACGGAGAAGAGTCTGGCACCATCCTGGCACCCAGAGAAGCTGCGGCTGCTCCATCCCTGGGAGTGTTCCAGGCCAGGCTGGACAGGGCCTCCGCAGCCAGGTCCATGGCAGGGGATGGAGCGAGATGAGCGCTAAGGTCCCTTCCCACACCACCCACTCTGGGATTCCGTGATTCTGTGACCCTCTTGGCACCACCTTTGAGGTATTTATATGCATTGATGAGAAGCTGTAGAGTCTTCTCCAGACTAACAAGGCTCAGCCCTCGTAGTCTCCCCTAAGAGAAACGCTCCAGACCCCTCATCCCCTTTATGGCCTCCGCTGGACCCTCTCTAGTAGCAGATGTAGATTTTCACACTGTTGGCCTACAAAACACAATAAATAGACATATAATATATATTATATTCGCTATTATATATCTACAGATCGGCCGCCCGAGGGCC
>VZTB01008340.1:643632-656212 GCA_013397245.1 Thryothorus ludovicianus | reverse complement strand
AGGAGAGGGGGCTCTGCCCTCCTCCTGACCTCCCCGCGACTCGGCCCCCTCCAAATCAGCGCTGGCGGAGCGGGTGAGCAGAGGGAGAGGGGGAAGGAGGAGGCGCATCCCCGCTCCGAGGTGGGGGTGCGCTGGCGGGAGCTGCCATTCCCTGAAAGGTGTTGTGGTTGCCATTATTTGTACTTTAATCCGTGTACGCCGCTCTGTCTGTGTCCGGGAGGGTCGCTCCTTCCTTACGTAACTGCCCGGCGGCAGGCGAATGAATGGGGAGGCCGGTTTGGAGGAGGAGGGGAGGAATTCGTCCCCCGCGGGGCGGGCAGCCGCCCTCCCTTCATCCCTCCGTCCCTCCATCCCTTCGCTCGCCTGCCCTGGGCGCGCCCGGGCCCTGGGCCGCGGGTGTCCGCGGCAGCCCCGGGTTTGGTGCAGCGCCGGCCGCCGCTGACGGGCGGTTCGCAGCCGCTGAAGTTTCCCCGCTCTCCCCTCACGCTGCCCCTCTCCTTCGCTGCCGTGCAGGCACTGAACTGTGTTTCGTGCCGCTGTCGGGGCTGGTGGAGGGGTTGCTGCCGGCCGGGCCAGCTCGCAGTAGGAAGCGGTAGGAGGGAGATTCCCGGCGGGAGCCCGGGCCTGTGTGACGTGGCAGCGGGAACGGCGCCGGGTCCCGGCCGGGCGAGCCCCGCTCCGCTGGCCCCCGTTCGGAGCGGCCGTGCTCCGGGCCCTGGTGCCGTGCCTCGCTTTCCCCCTTCGGCTGTACGGTGTGGTGGTTGGAGGGAATTGCAGGCAGTTCCCTTAGCTGCGGCATAGCTGATTGCTCTCAGAAAACTGGGAGCTGTTGTCATTCAAAATGGGCAATTCCTTGCGGTGTGTGTTATGTGGGTCGCACCGCCCGCCCTGGGAGTGCCGGTTTGGATGTGCACCGGAGTTTGATTGTGAGCTTGACTTTGCCTTCTCTCCACTGAGCTTCTCCTTTAGTGAGGGCGATTGATCTTGAAATTAGTTTACCGTGTGTTGTTGATGCTGTTCAAATACTGGGTTAGCACTGTTGAACAGATGTATCTGTTTCAGTTAAAAGCATGAAGAATTAGTTTAAGTTGTAACCTGAAATAACTGAGAATGGGGAAATGAAAGAGATTTACACTACAGGTAGGAGGAAGTACAGGTTCTGTATGTTGTCATGTCAAATCACTGGCTAATCACTTGATAGCACAAAAAAGAAAGAGTAAGTGAATAGTTTTGGTTTTTAAAAAGCAAACTAAAGCTCTGATATTAAACAGACTTAAAATAAAAACTATTCTTAACTTTACAAAAGAGGTCAAGCAAGTGACTCCATGGCCCACATGCAGCAGTAGTGCAGAGCTATTGTTCCTGGTGTCGTGGAGCACAAGAGCACCTTCCTGATGAACTTACCTGGCTCAGGCTCCTGCATCACGGGGATCCTGCCTGGATCTGGCAGGAGAGGACCTTGTCTCTCCAGCTCCTGAGTAGCATTTTGTCCTGTGTTTGAGAAATGCAGTTGAGATTGCAAATAGCAGGAGGGTTAATGATCTAAAAACTGAATATGATTTACTGTCTGAAGAAAGTAAATGAGAAATTCTATTGCAAGGCTGAAATTCAGATAGGGTTTGAGCCAAGAGATTCTTAAGTGACCTTTGGATGTGAGGTTATTTACACAGGTACAATGTGACCTGGTCCCATCTTTCTGCTTAAAAAGTGATCTGATGTTGATTTCTTTTAGCCAGTTGTGATTGAGAATCTCTGTCAGAGGTTTATTCATAAGGAAGTCTCACACCTATCATTGGTACAGATTTTTCCAAGCCAGAAAAATGAACAGGCCTGTATCACATAGGTGATACAGCTCTCCCCTTTCCCAAATTAGCCCCCATCCCTGGACATGAACATACATGCATGAGCTCTTTCAGTAGAAAATATTTGCTTAATTCATTTTCCTGAGCAACAGAAAATAAAAAAAGCAGGGATATGTTTGTCAGGGGTTGTTTCTTTGGTGTCTTCTAGTTCTGCCTGAGTCCTCAGGAGTAAATCCAGATTTGTGTTGCTGCTGTAAGATTGGAGTCTGAGGCCTAACAAGTTTGTCTAGAATGAGAACATGAATACCTCAAAGGAGCACGAGCAAAGAATTTTATTTTTGGGGCTCTATTCTGTTCCTCCTAGTGGTTCACTGTTGTCAGCTGAAGTTTCTATTGATGAAACCTTTGTAAATATACATTTGCATATGTTTGTAAAGTCATACACGACAATAACCCCTAAGTAGTTGCCAGTTAATGTTGAGCAGCTCTGAAGAGCCTCTCATTAGAGGGCTTTCCACCATTTCTTTACATTGTATGGTAATTAGAACCATTTATAAATTAAATAAACTTACACCTTGTGGTTATTGGTGACTAAGGAAGCACAGGCAAACCAGCTGCTACTTTACTGTGCACTTTTGAAGCAGCAGAGGCTTTGAAAATAAATAAGGGTTTCTAAGTGCTGGCTGAGCTGCAGGCTGTGATCCATGAAGAGCTGGCAAACCACATGGTGCCGACTCCTCTCTTCTGGTTGCATCTGTGTGTGAGGCCTTTGTTCCAGAACTCAGAGGCCTGTAAAAGCAGCTGGAAATGAGGGAGACAGCCTGTGCACCTCTGCTACAACCTGCTGCTTTTTGAAGGCTCATACTCCTCATTTTACTTTCTTAAGAAGTGACTTCTCTAATTGAAGAAGATAAGTAAGGCGAGGTTCATCTGCAGTCTGTATTTTCTGTGTTTGAGAAACTTAATTTTATTTTTTCTTATTCAATAGGTTGAAAAGAGAACAAGGGGAAAGCAAATCAAATCATGACTTCAGAATTTGAGAACTGGCAGGGAAACAACTTTTTGCATGTCTGGTTATTTGGGTTTCCAAATTTAGAATTTGGAAAAATGTTTGCCACTCAAAATAACAAAAATCATTAGGAAGAGCCATGGAGAAGGTAGTAGGTAACTCCATTATTGACATCATGTCATAATTAGGAAATTCATGAGACTTGAGGAGTCCTGTGCTTTCAAACATTGCCTTGTTCAGACTGTATTTTCTTGTCCATTTCAAGTCAAATTACATTGTTTGCAGTGCAAATTACTGCATGAAAATTGATTCACATTTCTCCATGCCATTTATCAAGTGTTAAAGGTGACCTGCAGTTGCAGTGCTGTCAAATTATATGCTGTATACTGTAAAAAAGTAGTGTAGATAGTAAATGTGTAGTACTTTTGCTAGGTAGTGTAGCTGTATCTCAATTTTATGTGTCTACTGTGGACCAGATAATATGCTAAGATGAAGACTTCTGACAGTACTTTGCCATAGGCTGCTGCTAATTTGTCTGTATTTTCTCAAAAACTGCTGCTTTAGGTAGCTTTGAAAATTTTTCTCTCTCTTTGAAGGAAAGTATTATTTTTTCAGTTGGAAAATTTGTCTTTAAAATTAGATTGGGTTTTTAACTTGGTAGCACAGGAGTCTTAATCCTGCTATTTATTAGCAGAACCAAAAGGGTTGTAGGTCTGTGGCTGATATGGACTTGGCACAGAACTAAACTACTTTATTTTTTAAAGTCTATGAAGCTTCTGTGGCAAAGTATGGATTGACCTTCCTTAGAAGAGCTTTTGTTTGTAGGTTTTATGGCTGTGATGTGCAGTTCATAGTTGGTAAGTGCTGTACACACTCCACAGCTCAGCACCTCTGCTCCTGCCTGTTGTTCTTACTTGACTCAGGACAGCAAAATGAACTTGATAAGAAAGTACTACAATTTCAGCTCTGCCCTCCTGCCTGGCTGTGAAAATCACCTGAATTAAAGTTTCATGCTATGGCTTTCAGCCAAGCTGGAGCTCAGAAGTTGAAGGAGTTTTTCCATGTGTGAGGATGAAACAAAACGGAGAGGTTTGGCTCTTCCAAATTTGAAGAAGGAATAAAAACATCTTTATTTAGTTCAAGAGCTAAGTAATGTTGTGGGAGTAAAAGGAAAGGGAGAAGGATGAGAATAGCATCATTGTAGCCTCAGTGTATTGCAGGTGGTAGAGGTGAGCCAGGGTCAGTGCTGTGACATATTGATACATTTCCTAAAGTTTGGAATGCATCAGAGTTGTACCACTGTGTTTACCTGTTCCCTCACCCTGGTTTTGCTTGTGGTTTAGATATTTCCCAGTTTGCCTGTCCCTTCATGTAGGCCTTTAGTTTACAATTTAAACCTTGTCTAGTCTAGTCTAGCCTACTTTACTTGAAAATTCATCTTGGGTCTAGGGTGGGTTTCAGGATTTCACTATTCTAAAGAATTGGAAATCAGTGAGAGTATTGAAAGCCTTAATAAAAATTACAGCTTTGGGGTTGAGGAGGTGAGACTGGCAATGGCTTAGAAGAATTTGTCAAGTATATTATATGTTTATGACAGTATATCCAGATCCAAATTTATAGCTGTTATCAATAATTAATGTCTCTTATATGCTGGTTGGTTTAGGGTTTTTTGCTGTTCCCAGTTATTTGCTAAAACAAAATAGCATGCTAAATAATTTAGCCTAATTATATTCTGTAGTATGATGCTGTTCTCTAATCTGTCCAGGTGTGTTTCTTTGTCCTGTGGATTCTGACCTTAGGACAGCTTGGCTTGCTGGGAGGTTTTATTGGCAAGTTGGGATGAGCCCAGAGTGCTGCTTCAGCTGTCCATGCAATGTGGCTGTAGTTCAAGAAATGTCAAATGTATTTTTTTCCTAAACTTTGGGAGGTGGTTTATTTGTAGTTTTGTGGGTTTTTTGTGGGTTTTTTTTGGGGGGTGGGGGGGCAGGGGTGCATTTTGTTTGTAATATTTGCAGCTTGTGTTTTACAGCTTTACAGCCTGCAGGTTTGGAGGTGGTTTATGTTCCCTGTACTGTACTTGGGCTGTTCTTTAGGTGGCACATCAGGCTCACCTTGCAGACTTTTCACATATGAAAGTTGCAAACATGCCCCTTTCTAATTGCCATTCTTGTACTTTATGGGTTAAATTCCTTCATCTGGAGCAGTTTATTCCATGTTCCTTAAGCAAGAGTGAAAAGAGACTTCAGTAGCCATAGGAGATTGCCCTCTCCTAATTGCTTTATGGCACTGTTAATAAAAGCCTTTCTAGAAATATCTCTGTATAAAGGGACAAGGATTTTCAGCCTTGCATCATAACCCTCTCCTACAGAGTATTTTCCCCTCTTGTTTTTGAACAAGACTTGCATGCTTAGCTGAACAGATTCAATTATTTTTGCCCTGGATGACTGAAAACAAGAATAATTGGAATAACAAGATAGAGGCACAGAGTGGGTTGTTTTGTCCCCCTGCTGTGACACACCACCACATCAGTATTATGGAGCGATGCCTCACCTCAGTTTTCGGAAGCTTTTAGTGCCTGATTGTGCAAAGCTTTTATGCTTCTTACTGTGCTCTAGTGCCTGAAGTTAAGTACAAACAAACATTTTGACACTGGGGCTTTGACCTGGAATTGAAAGTTGCTTTGAAGATGCAGTGTAGATGTCTGACATTTTATCTCACTTCTCTCTCCTTTTAAAATTTTGTTTTAGTACATAATAACATATGGGTTTGATTGTTTGATGTTTTTCTCACCATGTGGCCGACTGAGTCTGTGAATTGAATTGCCTTATGTTTTAAAATCTATGTATTACTCTAAAATCCCATTATTGGTGCCATCATACCTTCTGCTTGTCACTGGGTCTGTTCTGTCTATTGCCCTTGTGCCTTTCCAGCTCTTCAGCATCTAAAGATTGTGCTGAGGCAAGTGACAGCACTCTGAGAACTGAGAGCTAATGCAGCCTTGCCCAGTGATAATACAGAACAGATAGCTTGCAGGTGATATTTTTGGAGATGACACTACCTGCTGTGAGTAACTTCTAAACCCTGTGTAGTGCCAGCACCTGTGTCAGTACAGGGTAACTATGTTCACACTACTGAGCTGTATGGACTTAGAATTCTGTTTGTACAGCTTGGGAACTTGGATTTTGTCCTAATTTTGTGATCAACTTGCTTAAAAATGAAGGCTGTATCCTTTCTCATCCCAGTCATCAAATGTTTCAAAGCACCTCATCACTTTCTGAATGATTAATTATTTCCTTTATCACTTTAGGTATTTCTGGGAAAAGCCAGCTTCTGTTTGCACTGGTCTTCACTACCCGTTACCTGGACCTCTTCACTTCATTCATTTCATTGTATAACACATCTATGAAGGTAGAGTATACTGAAGAGTTAGAAAAGCTAGTGAGGTTGCATGCAGAGTGCATAATTTCATTAATAAAAGCCATTTTTTATGGCCCACTGCACCAGAGTTATAGATGGGCTTTGGATAAAGAATGTGGAAGAGGGACTCAAAATCCTTCTTTTCCTGCACTCTACATGCAATTTTAAAAAACTGTTTGTATCAGGACTGTGATTTAGAACAAATGGCATTTTGGTTATTGAAAATATAAGGAAAAATGGTTCAAATAAACTGTATTTCTCAATTGAGACATTAAAGCTCAAGTAAATCTCGTTTTATTCACTACAAGGTAAATTAGTATTCAGAATGCACTGCCAGAATTGCAGCTACTGTCTGGTCAGAGGCTGATCAAAAGTTGACAAGAGTAAGCTCTAAGGAATGTAGTTTCTGTGAGTTATACCCCTGTCACTTGCCCACTGAATGTCAGTGAGCCTGAATTTGAGTTTGTTAATTATTCATTCCTGCAATTTCTGCTGCTGAGTACAAGAAAATAAAGCAGTAGTCTAGGAGAGGGCAGTATGTTTGTGGTTTTTTTAATCTAATTCCTTTATTCTTGGATTTTCTTGATGCTTTTCAGCTTTAATTTAGAGTTTAGTGTAACTTTGCCAAGAGGAAAGACCAAGTAATCAATAATGCAAAATGTACAGATGGATTAGGGAAATAATGCTGTAAAATAAATTTTTGTGTCTTAAACTCACACTTGCTTTCCAGCAAGTGGAATGTGTATGCTTTAGTTTTAATATTAACAGTATAGATGAAGAGCTGTGGTTTAAATAAAATATTCTTGAAACAGAAGCTTTTTCCATATGAAATTTCTGATTGGAAGGACCATTAGGTGCACTAAAGGAGCAGGTAGGGGGGTTTGCCATTCATTTATTTATTGCTTGTGATTCAGGGCCATGACCACATCTTTGTTCAGCAGCCCTCCTAACTAGAAAAGAAATGTGGAAATACTAACTTTCAAAATGATAGCCTCTATTTCAGTTTCAAAAATTACTGCTTGGAAAGTCTGTTGATGTAATTGTCTTTTCAGCCATTATTGTAGAGTCAAGATGAAGTTGCTTGAATGTCCTAACACAATTGTTATATATATGTATGAGTATCTAATGTTACAAAGTTGTTGAGAACTTGAGAGAACTTTAGTTGAGAAGTTGAGAGTTGAGATTCATGAGACAAAGAAATCTGTAATATAAGAAATTCAGATTCATTCACACTTTGTTATTGTCTTCTATGACCATCCTTACTGTGATTAGTTTACACCCATAGTAAAGGTTCCCTGTATCTGTCCTGTGGGTCTTTTTGTCCACTCAGCCAGGATGTTTGTGTAGCAGAGCCTTTGGATTCTGAGCTCCTTAAGTACAGTATTTATAGGATTTTTATATCTGTGAGCAGAGCATTTAGTGATTAATAGCGTCTGCAAACAGTGGGATTTTTAATCTGTTACTTCTCCATTGCAGAGAACCCTTTTTTATGTGATAAATGGTTTGGAACATTTAATCTTTGTGCTGAAACTGGCAGAAGCTAAAATATTTGTCTAGTCTGCTGTACTGTATTGACTCCAGGACAATGAGCTCTGTCCTGGTGATGGCAGATTGACCTTTAGAAAGTATTAGATTCTCTCTGGTTCTGTTTTCTCACCTGTAAAATGAAGCTTTTGCTTATTCCACAGGGAGTAGCTATAAAGTCTACTGTGCCATCACCATTCAGAATGGTTAGATGTCAGCTCAAATTGAGTTCTGGTTCATTGCTTCTCTCAGTCTCTTAGTCTTGCAGGTTTTGTGGCCTCTTGGTTGGTGAAGAACAGTGTCCAGTTGCCATTCTTCAGATTTTAGAGATGTTTAAAGACCCAAAGCAAATCAGCTAACTTGTGATAGGTTAAGTGGTTGTCTCAATGGGGCTTATTGAGTATTTTTTTAATTGTCATAGGAGCCACACCACACTGAGTTTTTTGAGTGTAGCCAGGCCCCTTTCATTATTATTGTCTGTATGCACCTGCATATTTTTAACCTAAGTGCTTGGGGCCAGTGCTTCCCCTGCAGTTACAGAACATGTATTCCTTCTCCAATCACTTCCTTAGTCCTGGAAAGGGCCTTCACCTTTTGGCAGTCACTTCAGCCCTGGGAATGTGATGCCTTTAAAGCAACAAAACCAGCAGAGCCCAGAGTCGCTCATTTGGAATGATTACTCTGCTGACAAAAGCAAAGCACCACCAGCAGCCTGCAAAACCATGCAAAGGATCAACAAAGACCACACTTACTCCTCTTAGTGCTTATTCAGGGAGTGTTATTTAATCCTGGAACCTCTGTGGGTTGTTTTGAGGTTGTTTCTTGCCTTGCCCTCAGCTCATCTACATTGCCTGCTCGTACGCCACCGTGTACCTGATCTACATGAAGTTCAAGGCCACCTACGATGGAAACCATGACACCTTCCGAGTGGAGTTCCTGATAGTTCCTGTTGGTGGGCTCTCTTTTCTTGTCAACCATGACTTCTCTCCGCTGGAGGTGAGTTGGCTGTGGACAGGAGATGATATTTGTTTTTCTCAACGTGAGGATGGGCGTTTTTAGGCTGACCAGTGAATGGTTGGAGGGTGTCTGTGTTTAGTAGGTTCAGGTTAATCCTTTCCTCAGTGAATCTGTGTGGTGTAGGTGTCTGTGCAAATTTAAGGCACCTCAGGAGATTGTTATCAGCTTTGATTATTTTATTAAGCAGAAGACTGTGTTTTTCCCAGTAGACTCTGATGGCTGTATTAATTCAGAGTTCCTTTTGTTTGTTAAAGAAATCCCCAGGAATGCAGTTTGTGAATAGTTGGTGCCACCTGGTGAAAACAAAAGGAATTATACTACTACTTAATTTTTATAGAATTGCAAATGATCTAGACTATTAAAAAGAATTACATTATATTTAAAATGTAGCTATGTGTCTAATTGCAGAAAAATTTTATTAAAAATGTAATTATAGAGTTCAAACTGGTAATTTTTCCTACAAAATAGTAGCTCCAGATGGTTGTTTTATGTGGACTGAGCTGCATTTTTATGTTGGAATTAATATTATAGAGTAAGGGAATTTGAATTACAACACTTCAAGACATTTTAAATTTTTTTCTGTGTTAGCTTACAGGAAAAAAAATTAAATAAATTTAAAATTTTTATCTATTTGTTTAAACTACACTCTTTAACAAATAGATAAAAAATGGAAGAACATTACAGACGGGAAAAGGACTTCATCTTCCCTGCAGCTTTCTCAGCATGGGCTCTAAAAGCTGCATTTCATGGTAATGTGAACTGGCTGCACACAAGTTCCCTCAAATAAACTGTGTGTGCCAGCTCAGCAGAGAGCTGGTTTGGACAATCTGCTGTCTGCCAGGAGAGTTCCCTCCTCCCATCCTCTGGCTGATTATGACGCTTTCACTTCGTTTTTTTCTGTAGCAGGGAAAATTTGCCAAAATCCTGTGCCTGTATGAATAGGTATTCATCCCTGTTATTGTTAGAGAGTAAAAAAATAAAAAGTCAAGCCAAGTCAAATGTTTTCTGTCCTGCTGTTATCAGTAAGGCAGTTGGATATACCTGTGGGTTTTTCCTTTCAGATACTGTGGACCTTCTCCATCTATCTTGAATCGGTTGCTATTCTCCCTCAACTTTTTATGATCAGCAAAACTGGGGAAGCAGAGACCATCACTACTCACTATCTCTTCTTCTTGGGTCTGTACCGTGCCTTGTACTTGGTCAACTGGATTTGGCGCTACTACTTTGAGGGATTTTTTGACCTCATAGCTGTTGTTGCTGGTGTGGTCCAGACCGTTCTGTACTGTGACTTCTTCTATTTGTATGTTACAAAAGGTGAGTGATGCAGCAACTTCCAGCTTCAGGCTGTGGAATGTAGCAGTTAGCAGGTTCATAGGGATCATCAGCGTTGCAAGCTCGTTAATTCTGGGTGAAAATTAATTCTGAAATGTCCTTAATTTATCAAATACACTTTCTTCAAGTGTGGGGCATTTCTGAGGATTTTTTGGGGGTATGGGTAGAATATAAATATATAAATAGTCTGATGAACTTCTGAAAAAACTTAATTATGGCTCAATATATATAGCTGTTGCCTTCCATGGATGAGCATGATCCTCCTGCTTCCCCTGACCATGTACAGTGTTACAGGCAGATCCTGTGCTTACTGACACCTTTCTCAGTGGTTCAAATACTGTAAGAGTTGGAAGTGTTTTGGATGTTTCTATTTATGCTGAGTGTAGAAGCAGACACTTCTGCTGGGTGCATAATAATTCTGCCCTTACTCAGGTTTCAGCTTCCATCCTGTAACCACAAAGCTGCGTGGGGCTGTGTTATTTTAGTCATAACTCTGAAGAGGTGGTGGTGAGGAGCTGGTATGTCCTGTGAGGATGAAAAGTGGGAACTCCAGGGTGCCACAAGAGGGCAACGTTAGAATTGTCAGTTTTAGTTTTACAGTATGTATTGAAGAGGGAGAGGCAGGCTGGGAGGGCTCTCTGCAGTGGACCCATTTGGTGTGAAAGGTTTTGGTCCCTTTGACATTTTAACAGTGTGTGCTTCTCCTGCATCACAACTTTGTTTTGCTGACTGTTTCCTTTCCCACTTTTCCTTGCAGTTCTCAAGGGAAAGAAGCTCAGTTTGCCAGCGTAAGTGCCAAAACATCACCAGCATCTGTCCTTTTGGATGCTTGGACAGAACAATCCTTATCACAAGCAAAGGTGAAGATGCTTGAGACAGAAAGTCAGAAACACAGCTCTTTATAGTGCAGGTAGTCATCAGCGGCTCTTTAAGAACGGAGGAAAAACAACCAGCAGATTTCTGTTTGATGCATCTTGCCTTTATCTTTTTTATTACTATGTATAAAGATTTTTTACATAAAGAAACTTATACTGTATTAATAAATTCAGTGTATGGTTTCAATTGGAATAGTTCCAAAAGTGAGATTTTTGTGAGATTGTTTATGACCAGGAACAAGTGCAAACGTTTTTTTAATTTTCAAGATTTTCTTTGAAATGACTGATTTTTTTTTTCTTTTTTTTTTTTTTTCAGTGCACAAATATGTGCATCCTTGATGGATGGTAGTCATTTGTTCTTTCCCTTTGATTCAATTTTCATTCCACTATATTTATTTCTTTTCCAAAAGGCGAAAATATGTCAACTCTAAATCTGAAACCACCGATGTTTGATGTGATGTGCTGGTGCCCAGTCTTTGTGCCATCTGCTGACATGGAGTTCCTTATTCAAAATATATGTTGGTGCTAGAAGGGGAACAGTCACAATCTGTAGTTGTTCCCCTTCTAAAACAGACTGCTGGCAAGAGGGCAGTGAGGAAATCACCTGAGGCCACAAGGATGGGCTCTTTCCTGTTCTGCCATGATGGCTGGGAAATCCCAATAATGAAAGGTAATCCCAATAATGAAAGCACTTGGCAGCCCAGGTCGTGAGGGGGTAAGAGATGCAATTGTGTAAATTAGTGGCTAATGTTTGTGACTGTGTTCTTTGTTCAGGAAGGGAAGGTTAAATATTGCTCCACCATTACAGCTGTAGGAATGGGAGACTTGTAAGTTGTTGATTACAGAAATCTGTGGGTGATCATTTTAAATAATATCTACATTTTCTTATTAATGAATGCTTTATAAGCAACTTCCATGTTCAGCTTCAAGTGGTTTTCGATGTCACTTTTGGACAATTAATATTTTTTTTATAAACTTTTCAGAATCAGCAGCACCAGTTACCATTCTTCATCCTTTAAATGATTCCCTTTTTTTACTGAGCTGTTGCATGATTTATCCTGTGTTACCATCCTCAATAAACACTTTATGAAATGGTGAAAACATTTTGGGTTATTTTTTCCTTTTTTTCATTCTTGAATGTGAAAGTTTTCTGTTTGCCTGGGACTGGATGAAAAGTTGCAATGAGGATGAGTTGCTTAAGATCATTGCTGTATAGAAATAAAACGTTCTAAATGGCCTGAGGGGCATTATCACTGATGGGAGCAGTGATGGCCGAGTTCTGCTCGTTCTGCGCGCAGCCCGCCCTGTGACGTCATCCACCGGCACTGCCGGAACTGAGTTCCGGATGTGTGACGTCACGCGCCAATGACGTAATTGCACGCCGCCCGCCGGGGCCGCACTGCGCACGCGCTCTGGGCAGTGGCGCCCTTCCCGCCAGGCGCGTGCGCGGGGCGGGGCGATGGGGGCGGGGCTGTGTGACGTCAGTGCCCGTGACGCCGTTCCCGCCCCGGCGGGCGGTGAGGCCTGAGGGGGGGGGCGGCGGGACTTGGGCGGCCCTGAGGGGGCGGCGGCACCCGCGGCATGCCGGGGCTCGTGCTCTTCGG
>VZTB01008340.1:617449-643412 GCA_013397245.1 Thryothorus ludovicianus | reverse complement strand
CGGAGCGGTGCCCGCGGCCCGGGCTCTGGCGGTGCACGGAGCGGTGCCCGCGGCCCGGGCTCTGTCTGTGCACGGAGCGGTGCCCGCGGCCCGGGCTCTGGCGGTGCACGGAGCGGTGCCCGCGGTCCCGCTGCGCTCCGGGCCGCCCTCACCCGCTGGGCTCAGGCTGCGAGTAGCGCTCGTGTGGTTTCGTAATTAACGCGGTGCCTGCTTTGTGTCCGCCAGCCGCGGTGCTTTGGGTCGGAGGGACGGAGGGAGCAGCACCAGGCAGGGAGCCCGCGGCTCGCTCCGCACTCGCTGAATTGTAATTCCTGCCGAGTGTTGGTGTAGTGGCTTCATCTGACACTTTCCTTATGTAACAGGTCCCTTGCTGTTAATCTGTGCAGTGCTTTCGTTAAGACGACCGCTGTCGATCAGGTGATCGCTTCGCAGCAGGTACTTTTCCCTTCCTGCCGTGACTGTTATCTCCCTTCCCGGCAGGTGGATTGGGATTCTTGTCCTTTACACGGTTCACAAGGGGCAGTTTAGCTGTCCCGGGGGAGGACTGCTGCACAGCTACCTGCTCGGCCTCATCATTCTTCTGGCTTCCATAATATGTGCGTTATCTGCTCTTGTATACGTCAGTATGCAAGGTAAATAGTTAATAACGATGTTTTGTGTTTATCTAGTAGGGTTGTAATAGATGTGTGTTTTTAATCCGGAGCTGACATTAAAATCGACCACATAATTGGAGTGTTTTAGTGGTAGTCAGTCTTTAAACATTCCATTAACATTAACATATTTGCTTTAATATTATTGCCTTTTTTAGTCTGGAATCTAGCCTAATAGACACAACAGCTTAGTTCAGCTGAGGGTTCACTGCCATCAGAGCATCCTGAAAACTCTCTATGTGTGACCTCTGATGTTACACTGCTCCACCTCTCTGACAGGAATTTAGGGAAGTGTATCCAGAGTCATTTAAAATATCCTGTTAGTTCTGCCTTGCATAGGCAGGTTTAGTCATGTCTTGTGAAAATCCCTCAGCTGCAGTGGGCTGCTTGGGGAAGAACATACACAGAAAAGTTAATTGTATAAATGTCATAATAAAACTGACAATGAATACTGTTAAATAGAGCAGGACCCACAGCTTGAAAAGAATGTTCTTTGAACAGAAGTAAGGACCCCAGTGCAACTTCTAATTATTTGTAGAAATGGTTCATTTTGGGTTAAAATTGCTAGGAAGGCTTTTTCCTGGTGAGGCGCCTGATCACTGAAGTAATGTTAAGAAGATTAGTTTGAAATATGTGTGTGGTCTCTGGAATAACAGATGAGACTCCACAGTTTCTACTATATTGGTTCTCATGACTTGCTGAAAATAAATATTTATGCTTCTGTAAATAAGTATTTCTACTTCTTTCCATTTAAGCAATTTTAAGAATGCATAAAGAGAAACTGTGACAGAGCAGAGGTGGATGATAATCCTGGCCTTGACCCTGACTGCTGGTTTTCCTAGAGTTTCCAGAGGAGGGGAAGTAAGATCAGCCAGACCGAGGTGTTTGTATCAAAGTTTCACAGAATAGTCTGGGTTGGAAGGGACCCACAAGCATCGAGTCCAGCTCTCGAGTGAATGGGCCTTACAGGGGTCACACCCATGTCCTTGGTGTTAGCAGCAGGCTCTAACCAAGGTTGCAGAGGTGAGAGATGTAACTGTAAACAGCAGTGATAAAAGAACTTTGTTCAGTATGAAAGTACAGCTACAAGGCCATTGTAACTCATGAAATGGAAAGAAATGGAAGAATTCTGAGGCTAAATTTCCAGGAAAGCAAAGGGTGAGCTGTGTTGGACTGTGGTGGGAACATGTGGGTTTGGGTGTGCTTGTGCTGTCCTGGTGATGCCAGCAGGGAATCTGGGTGGAGCCCTCACACCCTGGGGGTGGTGCTGAGAAAGGAAAAGTTGTTTAGAGGAAGCAGGGTCCAATCTGATTGTGTCTGTGCAAGCAATCACACCGCTGGACAGGCTGCAACCTGGAAATGGGAAAAAGCAACCTCTGGATCAAAGGCTTTTGAAACAGCTTTATCACTGGGTGTGAACCACAGCTTTGTAATTGGAAAACAGCTCCCAAAACTGTTTGTGTTCTGCATGTTTACAAATTACTTGTTTACACCTGAGCACACACACCCCACCACCTCATTACCCTGGGATCAGCAGACTGGTTTAAGGGATGAGCTGGCCAATAGTTACTCCCTTTTTTATTGCCTTAGAGTGCTAAAACGAAGAGGTTATTAGTAAATTAACAATACAGAAAACAGCCTGAGAAGGATTTGTCCTGGTAATGGTCCTACTTTTGTTCTCCCATTATTGTTTAGTAACTCCATAAAAATATTTCATTGTAGTCCAGCAAAATAGCATCTGAAAATGAAATATTAACCAGCTAAAAGCTAAATAGAATAATAAAAGCAGGCCCCAAGAGTCATGAGGAACTGCAGGTGAGCCAGTGCTCCTGAATGCAGCTTGGCTTATGTGGAGCACAGCACACAAATTCAGTGCAGAGCTATCTGGGTTTTAGTGGAGTAGATTCTAAGAATCACAGCTATAAATCCATTGCTGTTTCTCTTAGCTTCAGTGATAGCTTTCCATTAGTATAAAAGAACTTGATAGTTTCACTTAAGTTTCTTACTTTCTGTAAAACCCAAAAAGTTCATATTTCCAGATAGGATTTTATGTACTTGAGGTGCATTTGTGAACAGTTGTTGTTTTAAATTCTCTCTCTCTAATTTCAGGAACAATTTCTAATCCAGGCCCAAGAAAATCACTTCCCAAAATCCTTTATACTCGCCTGCTTCTCTATTTCCCTGAATTCATCTGGGCTGTTGTAGGAGCTGTGTGGGTGTCAGACAACAGCGTGCAGTGTGAGAAGACTGTGATCAATGGTGTCATTGGGACAGTTATTGCAAGGTAAAGGTGCCTCCCACAAATGGGCTTCATGGTGTATGGGAAAAGGAAAATGAGTTGGTATCCTTCCCTAAAAAAGCTGCTTGCCTTGGGAAAGAGAGCATGTCCTGCAGTGAAGGAGAGGAGGTGAAGGTCAGAAAGGGGAGCAATGGAAGTGAAGAAAATGGGATAAATACAAAGAGTGTGGTAACCTGATCACTCAGCTGGTAGTGAAAAATGGAGCTGCCACTCTTCTGTGCTGCTGCTTCCAAAGCACTGGGCTGTGATTCCAGGTTTGGTGCCCTGTGGGAACTGAGCCCTCAGCCTTGTTCTGGTGCCTGGAGTATTGCAAGCACAGTCCAGAGAGCTGCAGCCTCAGGACAGCAGCAGAGGTGTCTGTACAGGGTTCCATACCCAGCTTGGGTTTCAGTCTGCCAAGATCTGTAGTTGGGATTTCTTGCACACGTGTCAGAAGTTTCTGGTTTCACAGTCTGTTATCCCACTCCTGCCTGGCAGCTGGATTATCATCATCTTCACCATCGTTGGAGTTGTCATTGTCTTTGACCCCCTGGGGGGCAAGAAGACTTTCTACCTGCCCGAGGGTGTGAGCCGCAACCTGGAGAGCAGCCAGTCGGGGCAGCTGCTGTACAACGTGAAGAGCTCTGCCACCAGGGTGTGGGAGAAGAGGATCCGGCTGCTGTGCTGCTGCATCGTGCAGGACGACGACCACCGGGTGGCCTTCACCAGCATCGCCGAGCTCTTCCGCAGCTACTTCTCCGTAAGGGGGAGCCTGGCTCCTGCTCAGGGCTCTGCTGGGCTGTGGCGTGGTTTCACACAATCTGCCGTGTCTTTGTGCAGGACACTGATCTGGTGCCAAGTGACATAGCAGCTGGTTTGATTCTGCTCCATCAAGAACAAGATAAAATGGAAAATTGCCCCAAAGAGCCTGATGAAGTCCTGTGTCATTCTCCATCATCTCTCGTGGTAAGACAGGGTTGGTGCAGCCAGCTCTGGTGTAATTATTCTAGGAAATGGTGCACTTCTTTCTGGAGAGGGTTATTTTTTGTTTTGTTTATTCTTTAATAAAATTAAACACTGCAATAACAATTCATAACAATTTACATTATCAGTAAATGCAGTGAAAACAAGTTTGTGGTCAAAAACATTTTTCTGCTTTTGCATGAGTAGAACTTTGAGTGGAGAATTAAGAGCAAAAAAGGAACCATTTAGGACATTTGATCATTGTTGAATAGTTGAGAGAGAAAGGGAGCAAAGGGAGAATGAATATTTGGTACTGTTTGCATAGAACTGGGAAGGTAATCTATTGTGGACTGTTTGTCTGCTGCAAATACCCAGACAAGGTAAGATGCAAAAACAGCATCTTCTAAATTCTTGCAGGTGATGGGTTATTTTGCTAACTGATTTTTACTGGTCTTCAGTGGAAAAGGGCCTGTGTAATTTTTTTCCCCTCCTTTTAGCCTGTGTTTCATAGATGTATGTAGTTTTACTTCAACCAGTGCATCTCAGTCAACCTCCTTTCAAATCCAGCCAGTGTGATGGGGCTGTGCTTTAAGAGTCTGTACCACAGAGATCTGCTGCAGACTCTTGGCCTTCCCTTGGACATCCTTAGGTAACATTTGGAGTGAATGTTGTTTCAGCATTGAGCTTATCAGTGTATCAGCATTGGAAGAAGCTGATTCAGCGAGAGCTTTTCAAGATCCTTGAGCTGTGTAGCTGCATAAATAAACACAGACTTTTTTCCTGAAATACAAGTGGCTGTTTTTAGTTCCTCTTAGACCTTGAGGTTTTCCTTTTGGGTAATGCATGTTTCATCGTGCCTTGATTTTCACTAGCCTGGGTTCAGTTTTATTCTGAGACTGCCTAACACACCTTCCTCTCTTTCTCTGCTTCCTTTTTTTTTCCCTGTGTGCTTCCAGAGTGATGATTTGGACGTTGAGCTGGAGAATGCTGCTCACTACATGCTGTTTGCTGCAGCTGCCTATGGCTGGCCCTACTACGTGTACACCAACCCATATACTGCACTCTGTAAGCTCAATGGTGACTGGTAGGTTTGACACAAGAGCTTAAAAACACATAGCTGCCTTCTATTTAACTAGTCTTAGTGAAATAAAATAGTTTCAGTAGCAGTATTTTTGTTGATTAAATTATATCACTCTTGGGAGTACATGAGCTTGACTGCTAGAGTTATCTTTCAGAAATGCAGAGAAACAAAATTCCAGTGCCTTTCCACCCTCAAACAGATTGCTTTTTTTCATGGGAAAAGTTTGTGATTGAGGTTAAAAAAATTTCATTTAGCAAAATGACAAAGGAAGAATTCAAATTAAATTATATATGTTTTAAAATGAGGCTTTTGAGATGCCTTTTGGGCACAGATTTACATATAGACATAAAAATGTATCAGTAGTTTTCTCTGTCCTATGGAATTAGCAGAAGTTCCCTGTCCCTTCAGCCTCCTTTTTGTTCCTTTTGACCCCTTTACTCAAAAACGTTTATGGTTAGAATGTCATTTTGCATATTGCTATGTAGGATTACTGTATGTGACCACTGATATTTGTGACTGGAAGAATGATTTTTGTAATTACTAATATGAAATATCTATATAATCTACTGAAGTATAAATCACTTGGAGAAAAAAATTATCACATAATACTGTGCATAAAACATGAGAAGATTGCTGTGCAGATTTTTGTTTGAATTTCCTTTTTCCTTGTTTGTATTTTCTCTCAGTGGCTTGTAATTTTAGGAATCCTTTTCTTAGTGCACTGTTTGCTCTGCCAATGGTCCTGTAACAAGGCAGAGGTAACATCTTGCATCAGAATGTTTATTGCAAAAAGAAAGCACTTTTGATTCCTGGCAGAAGGCCCTCTGCAAATTTAACTGAGTTTGATTCCTTGAAAGGAAACCTAAAAAATTGGAACATGAAAGTTTTTCTCTTCTGTGTTTGTTAGTTGCAGGAATAGCCCAACAGATTCTGATATAACGGGCAGTGATCGTCATAACTTTCACTTTGGATCCATCCTAAAAATAACAGGACTGCAGTACAGAGACTTCATTCATATCAGTTTTCATAACAAGGTAAACAATCTGGACAGGCATTCAGCAAGCTGTAGTGATTAATTCAGGGAAAGCAAGGGGTGAAGGGTCTAGTTTGCCTTCAGCATTTATGAAGTGTAAGATGCAAAGCCAAATGAAAACATTCTGTTTGGATTTCCTTTCTAATCTAACAGAACAGCCCTAAAACCATTGATATAAATCTGTCTCAGTACTGAAAAAAGGCACTTAGACCAACCAAGTAAGAGACCAATTCAGCTCCCTTCCAAAGTACAGTATGGAGCTCAGTAAGAGCTTCTAGAAGGTGAGACAAGTGCTTGCCCTTAAAAATGTTGGTGTCTTTACTGATTACATTTTTCTCCTGCAGATCTATGAGATTCCATTTTTTGTTGCTTTGGATCACAAAAAAGAAGCTATTGTGGTTGCAGTGAGAGGAACCTTGTCTTTTGAGGTATCATCCATCTGTTATCAATAATTAGCTTTATAGAAATGAGTGACCTCCCAGTACCTAGAGGAAATTGTGTAACAATGGCACATGTTAAAATAACTCACTCACAGGTGTGAGTCTTCCAAGTTTGAGTTGTAAGCCCCCTACCCTTGGATGGGTAATATTCCCTGTGCTACTGCAAGAGAGAGTGAAGGACAGGCAGGGGGAATTCCAAGCCACTGTGAGTGGAGGTGCATCCATAATGGGGTGTCTGCAGTTGGGAATAGTTGCCAGGCTTGGAGCTGTGGTTGCTGTGTGTTTGCTGGGGCTGGTGGTGTGTGCTGGGATGTGCTGTGCTGCTCACACACCAGCTGGTGCTGTCCCTGTGACAGGGGTGAGCCCCACAGCCCTGCAGGGGGCTCTGACCAGGCTCTGTTCACAGGACATCCTCACGGATCTGTCAGCAGACTGCGAAGACCTGACCCTGGAGGAGGTTCTGGAGAATGGGTTTGTGCATAAGGTGTGTGCAGCCTGATCTTTGCACATCAGCTCAGCAGTAGCAACCTATAAACACCTGGGATACCTAGTTAAACAGAACAATATTCTCCTTGTCAGATGGATTGCACAAATTATTTCAGTGTTTGGTGCATCAAATACTGCCTCTGGCACTACAGGGTAGTATTCTTAATCCTCTTGTCAGACTTAGTGTCCTTTTGAAATATCCCAAAACTTTTTTAACCCATACATACAATACATACAGACTTGGTTATAACCAGACCTCTGTCAGGAGGATGTCAAACAGAAGACCAGCTTTGCAAA
Source organism: Thryothorus ludovicianus (assembly GCA_013397245.1). Lineage (NCBI taxonomy): Eukaryota > Metazoa > Chordata > Aves > Passeriformes > Certhiidae > Thryothorus > Thryothorus ludovicianus. Next base: position 636,184 of record VZTB01008340.1, on the reverse strand, counting down.
AAGAAGTTGTTCTGTGGTGGTGGTGTACTTGAACTGTACATGTGTCACACCTCAGATTAGATACACCCTTCTAACCTGACCTGCTCTCTTGTAGGGAATAACTCAAGCTGCAAATTACATCTATCGAAAACTAATAAATGATGGAATTTTAAACCAGGCTTTCACAATTGCCCCAGTAAGTTACCTTCCAAATAACTTGATTTGTCAGAAAAATCACCTACAGCTTTTTCTGTGTCCATCTAAGCTTGTCTTTCTGTCTGCAGGAATATAAACTTGTGATAGTTGGTCACAGTTTGGGTGGTGGGACAGCGTCTATCTTGGCCATCATGCTCAGGAACTCCTTCCCCACACTGAGGTGTTATGCCTTCTCTCCCCCAGGAGGGCTCCTAAGGTGAGAGATCTCTCTTGCTTGGTTCTGTGTCTAAGCTGTAAAGTCAGGCCAGCTGCCAGGTGTGTTAGCTGGTAGCTGTGGGAGGAGTTTGGATGCTCCCCACTCAAATCAATTTGTTCCATCTGGAGTTACATCGAGTTCTTGGCGGAGCTTTACAGAATGAAACACACCTGGGGAATTCTGTCAGGGAGCATAGTTAGAATTCAAAATAAATGTTCCAGAAAAATACTTACCTAACTTTTCTGCCTTGGCCTGTTGGACATCCACACACCCTTAAGAGCCAGCACTGAGGTTACTCTGTCACCTTCAGCAAGGAGGTCTGAACACCCACTGAGGCACTGCAAATGGTGCTTCCATTGTATTTTTACTGAATTATAATGATCATCCTAAAACTAAAGTGTGCTTATCTCAGTGCATCTAAACTGCCTTTTCTCTTTTTTTTTTTATTTTAAGCAAATCACTTGCAGATTACACTAAGCACTTCATCATTTCAGTCATTGTTGGAAAAGACCTTGTTGCAAGGTGAGATGAAAATACTTTTAAATTGATATTTGGAGATGTGTTTGATAGCAGACAATAGGAGGCTTTGCTTTACTTTGTTCTGTGTGTTTAAACAGGTTAAGCATGCCCAACATGGAGGATTTGAAGAGAAGAATAGTGAGAATTGTGGCAAACTGTAACAGACCCAAGGTAACCAAATGCTGTTCCTGGTTAAAATTGTGGAATTGTTACCTGGGTTAAAAATTTAATGCAGTTACTGCTGGTGTGTGTTTTTTTTATCTTAAAGCTGAGAGCTACAATTGTGTTTCAGAACAAAATTGTTTACTTTTAATTCAGTGACATTTGTCTTAGTCTCCTGTCCTGTAAAGTTGTGTTGTTGGAGATTAGGGTTCAGTAAGACTCCCAATATACTGGTTTACAACATCAAAACCTGAAATTACCTGTTTGCTAGTTTTGCTGATAACAGGAAACCATTAAAGAACAAAATGAGAACAAAAACCTCAAAGAGCTAAAATTACAAAAAATCAGTAAGATTGCTTACTTTAATAGTGTAATAACTAGCACCAGTAGGTAAGCAAATTATTGATTTTGCTTATATATTACTGTCAGAATTCATTTGGAAAGCAAATATTTCTCTGTTACAGAATTAATTCTTTACCTCTTTTTACTGTTAGCAGGAAATAGTTTTGAACATGCTGGATCAGTGTGGTGCAGGCAGGATGGTACTGGAGGTACAGAGGTGTGGCTTAAAGATTCACAGCTGTAATTTTGGAACATCTGGATTTGAATCTGCCATACCCACAAGATTTCCATGCAGTCCCAGGGATGAGCAGAGAGTGTGTGATGTCATAAATACAGAATAAGGCATTGGACAGTTAGAAGTTACAGGTGCAAGAGGATTTAAACCTGCAGAGCAGAATATCCACATGGAGTAATTCAGCTGGTAAAGATGGTAATGTTTCCTGTAGTATTCCTGGAGCCTTAGGATCCATACTGTGCAGATGAATGTTACTGTGGGGAAAATTCAGGAAGGAGATAATTATCAAACAAAGTTTGGGGAGCATGTGCATAAAATAATCTTTAATCTTTTAATTGTATTTTCAGATGAAGTGTGTGCAAGCACACAACTAGAATAAGTTACTTGAAGAGATGCCAAACTCAACTGGACTGCTCTTGTGTCTGATTTCAGTACCAGATTTTGCTGCGGGGGTGTTGGTACGAGGTGTTTGGAGGAGATCCTGATGATTTCCCCACAGAGCTGGATGGGAGGAGCCAGGATGCCCTGACCCAGCCCCTGCTGGCCGAGGAGAGTTTAATGATTCATCGGTCGCCTTCCTACAACGCCCTTGAGGAGGAGCCACACTTGAATTCACCCCCTCAGTATCCTCATCTCTATCTGCCTGGAAAGATTATCCACATTGTTGAAGAATGCAGCTCTAGGAGGTAAGAGGAATGATGAATCCCACTCTGCTGTCTCCCCAAAGTCTGCTTACAGCTCCTTGTCCCTTTCACAGTGCACGTTTCCAGCTCTGCCAAACCTGCATCTCCAGTGCCCAGCTCTGGTTATTGCACATTACCCAGTTTTCAGTTTCTATTCTGTGTCTCCTGACTTCTTCCTGTTTCACTTGAAGCCCTGGACACTGTTCTCTTTATGCCTTATCCTGCCCATTTATTGCAGCTGCTGAAGGGAGGACTTTAACCACTGGGACTGGCAAGTTCAGCTGTGCCAGGTGGCAGTTTCTGCCCGAGACTGCAGATCTGCAGCGTGTCCTGGTAGTGGTGGTGACAAAATACCTCATTTCCCTTGGCAGTGCCATGAATGTTGATTAGGAAGGGCTGCAGGGCTGCCTGCAATGCTGCCCCAGCACCCAGTGTGTGCCCACATAGTCTGTCGTTTTTCCTGTCACTTGCTGCTTTTCTGTGGATGCAGGAACCTGAGACAAAGACACCAGAAAGCTGAAACTGCTGGAAGGGTGAGGATTGTGGCTTTGTTGGGGCAGTGTAGGTTTTTTTTGTGTTTTTTTGTTGATGTTGGTTTTTTAAGACAAAACAACCTGAAACAGCCCATTCAGGGCATCAGTGTTTTGTTTAAGCTTCACATCTTTAATTTCTAACAATTTTAACACTAGTTTTACAAATCGGGTACTTGAACACCTCTGACCTGGCATTGGTTTCTCCCAATGGCTGCTCTTCTACTTTATTGAGTTAATTTCTCTGCTGTCTTTTACTTCACAGCTCCCACTTAATCGTGGGAGTTTTTTCAAGCAGGACTAGCACACAAGAGCCCCCATCATGTATTTAGGATTTAATTTTACAGAATGGTGCAGCATTAAATGTATTGCCTGGTCTCCTATTGATACCACTGTGACTTATTCCCTAAATTTGACATTAACCACGTGAATGTGCAGTGTTTGATGCCCTGCTCCCTGCTCAGGCTGTATTCCATGGTTTTGGGAGCAGGATTGTTTGAATCTTTGATGGCTTCTGTCCCTGTTAAAGCACAGTGTCATTTGGTGCAGTCCTGCCCTCAGGGACACTTCATGGCAGCAATTCCAGCTGTTTGCTGAAGGGCAGACCTGCAGCTCTCTGGGATCCCAGCTGCTGCTGTGCGAGGGCTCCAGTTCCTCCCTGAGCCATGTCCAGTCTCCAGGTTGCCTGTTCCAGTTCTGACAGAGCCATGGTGTTTGTGGTGTGTTTTTTCCCTAGGTTGTGCTCTTCAGATATTAAATACGCGGCAAAGTGGTCAAACGAGACCGTCTTCAGCAGCATTTTAATAAGTCCCAAGATGATCACAGACCACATGCCAGATGTTGTGCTGAAAGCTCTGAACAGTTTGTCTCAGGAACATGGATCATGTCTGTCTTGTCAAACACGAGAATACAACCCCAGTGCAGTATAACCACGGCTCGAGGACGACCTGGGGGCATTTTTGCAGGTTTCAGGTATTCAGGATACATTCCACTTTCATGCCTAAGTGGATTTCAGTACTTTTCTCACATTGCATAAAATGAACAAGGGTCTTGGTGCCCTTGCCTCTGCAGCGAGCTCGGGGAATGTTGTGCTGGTGGAAGCACAGCTGTGTCTCTGTGCTGAAGGCTGGGCTTTTCCAGAAGGGATCAGGATGAGCAGCTCCAGCCACGCCTGCGCGCCGGCACTGAACGCCTGACCAAAGTGAATGTGAGAGCGATGTGGCCACAGCCAGGGCAGAGCCCTGCCAGACCTCATCCACCACCTGCAGCTCCACTCTGCCTCCACGGCCCTCCCTGGCTGCCTGGGCCGAGCATGTCCCCGGGGGCTGCAGGGGCTGCAGGGGAGGCAGTGCTGCAGTGCTGCAGTGCTGCAGCTCAGGGCTGCAGGCGGGTGAGCCCGGCCCAGGCAGGGCTGGCTCAGGCCCAGTCATTGCACTATTTTTTTCTTACAGATTGTGCTGGGATCCCGGGGTTGCAGGGGAGGGCTTGTTGTGGCTAAATGCTGCTTGGATATACATGTGCAATATTCTTTAATTACCTGTCTTTTGTATGTGTTGATCTACATCACTGCTTTTATTGATTTAAAACTAAAACTACTTAATGAGAAGAAAAGAAATATTGTTCAAGCCCTGGCATCACGTTGGTCACCAGCTCTAGCTCCAGCTACTGAGCACCACTCAGATTCTGCCAAGAACATGTAACCAGTTGTAACGATTTTTAAAAAGTGGATTCCTTGTTTCTGGTGTGTAACTATTTTAATTTTTTTCCTTTTAAGGCTCAGCCACATTTATTTAAAAGAAATTGATGTAAGTAAAGTATGACGTGGTTGAGAATTAACTGTGTGGATGTTCCTGCTGTGATACTTGATATAGAGACAAATTAAATGCAAAATGAAACCTTGGCTCCTGTGCAATGACAGGTACCAGTGCTGGCTGTCAGAACAGTGAGCAGGGACTCTGCTGCTTCCCGGGCCTGTGGGGTCCCAGGGCACCAGCCTCGGGTACAGCCACTCTGGAGGAGGGGAGGCAGCACACAGAGCAGGGCTTTAAATAAAAGCCTGGAATCTGGGGCATTCCAGCACAGGCTGTGACCGGTTCAGAGGAAAAGCATTTCTCTGCACAGAGGGGAGGGGAACAGAGACCCTGCCCCTGCTGCCAGCAGCTTCAACCCCCTGCACAAGCAGCAGCAGGAGCTGTAACAACTGCACGGAGAGGGCAAGGCCTCTGCAGAGCTGTTGCCAAGGGCTGTGTTTAGTTTGGGTTCTCAGAGCACCAGCCTGGGCTGTGCACACTGTCCCTGAGGAGACACAGGGCTGCTGCCATGGCACAAGAATGTGTGCTCAGAGTGGGACAGGAACGAGGCACTCGCTCAGAAACTCAAACATCACCACACTTGTGATTCAAGGATTTATTAAGTCATACATGCAAAACATACTGCCAATTGCTTAGCAAAAGATCAATGTAAAAACTTCACAATTTTGCAACTTTTATTTTTAAATTTTGCTTTAGTGGTTGAAAGGGTGTAGTTCAACATCATATTCCTGCCAGTTTGGAAGGTACAGAACATTAGCACTAATTACAGAACCTCACAGACCCAAGTTACCATTACGCAATCGATGCTGCACATGGAGTGACAGAAAGAACACTTGGCTGCATTAGTCATGTTACACTGGGGGACCTTGCAAAGAGTGATGGCTGAAAGGTTTGTCAGTTACAGAGGTTTAAAATATAAAAATTACTAAAATGTGTAAAGCTGCTTCACATGATTTTTACATCTAGTTAACAGACTAAAAGCTCCTCAGAAAGCATAACTTACTGGGTCAGAAATAACAGGAAAATAAAGATATGCTTAAACATTCTATTCTAAAAAAAGAAAAAAAAAGCAAACTACTATCAATCAGAAGGTTTTAAAATACAAGTTATATTGCTCAGTAAGAAGAGATTCTACAAGAAAAGCATTTACTATGTAAAAGTGGGAATGACTGATTCAGAATTGTACCTACATGAATGCCCTACTTGAAATTCAAAGGAATTTACCCATAAACACCAACCTCTCTCCACTACTGCACCTCTGGGAAAATGGTTGCTGAGCTACTCTGGCAGTGTAGTGTAAGTCAGCTGTACAGTGTCAAAATACTGTCTGGCACTATCTCCTGCTCCAACCCAATATTCCATTTATTCATCACAATACAACGATGTCAAAAGGACTAGATACACTTCAGTAAGAATAGTCATTTTCTCAATCACAGCAGCAAGAACTAGATTGCAACCAAGCCCTTACCAATGATAAAGCATTTACACTGTGACTCAGGGGTGTCAGTCATTGCCAGAAATGGGTGCTGGATGCACCACCAGGCAACGGCTGTGCTGGGAAACAGTTCAGAATGGAACACATTAGAGCCAGTGTTCTGCTAATTCCCTGGTACTGTTACTTACTGTGAAAAACTAGAAAGAGATTTTGCATTTCCTACCAGAAATTAGAGTAATTTTCAAGAAGAATCTTTTAAAAAACAGTTTAGTGCTTAGTGTTTGTAGCACAACAATGCGACTTAGTTCAGCAGATAGTTTGGCAACATTTAATTGAGCAAGAAGAGGATTTTAAAAATAAGGCTTTACATAGGTGTCTTTTCAGGAGTTTGCTCTTAGAAGGATGCAAGGTAAGGATCATATTTTAAACAAATGAAACCATGAAATTGTCAATTGGTTCAAGAATCGATGGAAGAGAACTAATTTATAACAGAAAAAAATTGGCATGTGAATGCTCCATTGTTTGAGCAAAGCCCAGGGTTGATGGGGAGGGGGAGGGTGACGTTTACAGCAGCAGACATTTTCTCTTCCTCTTCTTTACAGGAGGGGGGCACAGCACTGCTCGGATGGCTTCATCAAACACTGTCTTGAGGCCTCGCTGCGTAAGTGCTGAGCATTCGAGATATTTCACTGCACCTGGGGAGCAGAGACACAGTTACAGAGCAGCTCTGCAGCTCCAGCAGCACTGCTCCAGCTGCCTCCACTACACCAGCCTGGCATTCCTTTAATGAAGGTACAAGGTCCTCCACAAACCCAGCCCAGGCCCAGCCACAGCCCCGCTGCTGCCATACCGATCTCTTTTGCCATGGCAAGGCCCTGGGGGTAGGTGATGGGAGTCAGCTTCTTCTCCTTCAGCTTCTCAATGGTGTCCTTGTCATCCCGCAGATCCAGTTTGGTGCCCACGAGGATGATGGGGGTGTTGGGACAGTGGTGCCTCACCTCAGGATACCACTGAAACAGCAAAGGGAAAATGGGCTCTCGTGTGGGGGCACAGCTCCCTCAAAGCCCTGGAGTGCAGCTGAAGGCTCCCAGCCCTTCCCCAGGAGCACCCAGATCCCATCAGAGCAGGACTGGAAAAGGGCACATCACTGCTAATGAAGCCAACAGCTATTTCCATGTAATTTAAAAACGTAGCCCATTAAGGGCTGTATTTTCCTCACATGGCAGAAGAGCCCTGAGCCCTCCTTGCCCATGGAGACACCTCCTTGTGCAGCTGTCTCAGGACATGGAATATTCCACACTCACAGAGCACGTGCAGAAGGAAGGCTGATGCAAGGAACAAGTGCTAGCAACCCAATTTTTACACACATTTGTTTGAAAAGCCTTTTTTTTCCATCTGTATTAAAAGGAAAGCTCCTGTTTGTGATCTCAGCACCTTGCTGGCTGAACACTTAAAATTACTGTTATCAATGCATCAAGGAACAATTCGTACTCAAGTGTGTCATGTGCCCTGAAATTCCATGACTCACAAGTTAGGCAAATGGATTTCTGCTTTTTCAAACTGCATTTCATGGAGCCTGTGGGAAAAACAATTAATGAAAAGCACCCAGTATTTTCCAAGCTCTGCTGTGAAGTGAACAGTAGGATGAACATTCACAAGTAAAACAGCAGCAGCTCGTCCTTACCTTAGCACGGACATTTTCAAAGGAAGCTGGGCTCACGAGGGAAAAGCAGATTAAGAAGACATCCTACAAAACAAGTTGGCAGAGGTCAGCCCAACACAGAAACCACTGCAGAGTGTCATGAACAGGCCAATACCACCAGGACCTCCATGACACTGCCAGCTCTACCACACTTGCAAAAGGCAAGGTCAGCAACACAACAGCACATGACAATCAGAGGCAGCTCTGCCAGTGGGAAATCCATTCCCAGGCAGCTACAGGCAGCCAGAGAGAACGGGGGAAACAAATAACAAAGAGATTGCAGTCAAATTTATAATCAGCTATTGCAGTAGCCAGCGACTAGGACACTAAAAGCATTGCTTTCCAAGGGCTTTTTCTCTAAATATCATTTCTTCTCCACTGACCTCATCAGCACAGGATGTTGCAAAGTGTTAACTATTAATACACAACTTTAAAGTAGTCTTAAATTGCAAAGGCCAATTTCAACTGTATGAAATTTAAAAAAAAATCCACACAACAATTTCTACAACTATTGCTTCCACATTCAAATCAGAAACAGTTTGTTAAACTTCAAGGCTACTGAATATCAGTAAAAAAAAAGATTCTAGAACTTCTCTACCAAATTCAGATTGAAAAAGGCATTAAAAATCTCAAGGGTCCTCCCTTTCCTTTCTAAATAATGAGAAAGCAGAAAGAAAAATGGGTGTTTTTAGGGATCTTGCACAGCTTTTCAACTGAAGGCAAAAGATTCTAAGTAAGAGCATTTCAGAGCACGTGTTTATAGTAAGCACAGGATACAATTCAGGTTTCAGGTGACACTCTCCAGGTCTGCAGGCATTCAGAACAACCCCAACACTCTTCTCCTGTGTTGATGTAAACTTGCTGTATGACCCAAAACTCAGTAGATGTCTCCCAAACAAACCCAACTTCCCCCAACCTACCTCTGCATCCGTCCTTATTCCAGTACCAAAGGTGCTACAGAATCAGGCATTGCAGAGTGTTAGTTGATTGTGCTGCATTTCAAGGCATTTTGTTAGGTCAGCAGCTGACATCTCACTGCTAAGCACTTGCAACCCAGTTGTTCATGCATCACCCCAACAAGTTTCCATAGCAGCGTCCCAGAAGAAGAAAGAAACAACATCAAATAATGTGATACTATGGCCACTACTTCTGTTTTCCAATTCTGCAGGTTTGTGGGGACTCAAGGGCTGCACTTGAGGAGATTCCCTCCTCCACTAGCTCCAGAGATCAAAAGATTTGGTGTAACCACAAGGTCTCAGGTGTCTTGCTATTTGTTTTCAAGAAAATATTTAATCTCAGCAACTCATATAAATTTGGTTTACACAGTTCTCATATCTAGGAATTTGATAGTTCCAAGGAAAGTATTTGTTCAAAAAATAGGGGCCAATTTATCACTATCATAGGCAAGACAAGATGACAGAACTTGGAACTGAAGTTTATTTAAAGTTTTACATACGGCAATGGGTTGATCTGTCAGACTGGAAGATATATTCTTACCATTGGTTCCTCCAACCTAATAATAGGAGATAAAGTTACTCCTCAAATGGATTTAAGGGAAAATGTTTTCAGTCAGCAATTTCTGCTCACAGATATTCTCAAGGAGGATTTTCTTCTTAAGAGAGACGCTGCCCTGTAATTCAGCACAACCAACTGCACCCAGAGCAGACACCAGCCTTCCCCAGAAACCAGTTCTGCACTGTCAGGAGAAACCTGCAAGATCAAACCTCTCCTGAAAAGCACCCCACTAACAATTCCACTTTGGTTTGGCCTCCTGAGGAAACAGACATGACCACCTTTTCTGTCCCAACTTTTTCCTTTCCCAAATATTTGGAAATAGTAGTATATTTCAAATGCATTAAAGAGAAGATATTAAATTCCTGCATATTTTAAGGAATAAAATAAAAATATTAATAATGAGAAAAATGAATGCCAAGCCTCACTGTTAACTGCTGGGTGGCTGATCCCAGCACACACTGCCCAAGTAACCAACACCTGCTGCTTTCACCTTGCCCAAAACACCCTTCAGGTGCACAAACAGGGAAAGGAGGGCCACAAGAACAGGCAAGGGCTGAGTTTTAAATAGCACACTGAAGGAAAAGGGAGGCTGAGCACAGATCCTAAAAAAAGTCAGGTTTCGTCATCACCACTGTTCTCTTCCTCTGTGCTTTTTGTTAGTTCTGTGGGGGTGATGAATCCTTGATACTGCACAAGTCTGAAATCTGAAAAATTCTTCCCAAGAACTTCAAGACTTACCCTGTTTCATTTTCTGCTGCAAAAAACCAATCCAAATAACTGAAAGTACTCCAAACCTGTGCAGAACAGTTATACATCCTTGCACAGGCAACACTTTTTTCCTAAGATACTTAGACATGGAATTATTTTGCATTCTACCAGTAAGCCACAGTTACTTTAGCAGGCTGAACACATGGATGTGCATTCTGTCCCTTTGTCACAGACATTCTGTCCCACTAAAGATCTTTCTACACACCACCTTCTACTTTTTTGAAAATCTTTTTATGATATTAAGCAAAACTGAAGTTTTAAGTATCCTATAAATATCTAAATAGAGAAAACCAGCTCTCTCCTTTTAAAATAGACAGGTATTTCTGGCATTTCAACTACAGTTGCCCACAGCTGGCAAATTCCTATCAATCTTGTGTATCATAACTGATGGGGAAGCCTAATGACTGTAAGTTAGTGAGCAGTGAATTAAGGAAAATTGTGAATTAAGGACAGATGACTGAAAATAGCACCATAGTTCCTTAAATAAGACTGACATTATTCAAGAGAGCAGTTATGCTGTAAAGTGAAACAATTTTGCATTTTACATTATTAGCATTTAACACATATTTGACAGTCAACAGCAAGAGCAGTCAGTGCCAAAAAACCCCTGCAAATGACTCTTTCTTTACTTACAGCATCAGGTAAAAGGCACTGCTCTAAACAGATTACAAAACCACCTCTACAAAGATTAACTGGAGCTGAAGGCACACTGCAAAGAGAGCAGATCACTCCAGGGTTCTCCTTGCACATGGAAAGATGCAGGATGCAGGCAGGACTTCCCCAGTTGCACACAGGGAAGACAGAAGCACATTTGTATCCATGTCAGCACCAACTGCAGCAAGCAGTGAAAGAACCACGGGCTCAAGTGCACTGGAAAGCTGGGACACCACAGCCTCTGTCAACACCAATAATCTCTTCATTCAGGCTGCTTCTTTCACATGTAGAACATCTTCACACAGACTAAACAATATCAAGTGCTTAGCAGTGACAGTGTCAGGTTGCAGCCAAACATCACCCAAAACCAAAAACAAACCCTGCCTTTGGCAGGCATGCTAACCTTAAAATCAATGGACTAGCTGATAGGACTAATCACCAAGATTTTTGGAGTTAGTTTCAGGGTGGGGTTTTTTTTTATTTTAAATCAAGCATTCTAGGCAATTCTGAGGCTGCAACTACACAAAGTCCAGCAAGTACCAGTGCACACAATATTACAAATTTTAACTTTTTTACAACTGCACACACCCCAGGAATTATAAATCACAGCTACAGCACATGAAATGGAAGAGGGTCACTGTTACTAATAAATACAACTCCAGGTGTGACAATGTTTGCTTTATGTTCAAAGAGAAGAATGCTTTATGTTAGACAGAGCTGTAGAGACTGCTCCTGGTTTCACCCTGCAGCTCTTACTGTTTGAGGGTAGGAGAGTGGACGTAGTCTGTCATAGTCCTCTTGACCAGCTGTGTCCCACAAACCCAGGTTCACCGGTTTTCCATCAACCATTACATTGGCAGAGTAGTTGTCAAAACTAAAAATAAAGAGAGAGTTAGCTGCATTAGCCTGCAGTAAAATAAGGCACCCAAGGATTTTTCCCTCACAGAGGGAAGAACTGGGAAAACTGGGGAACATTTTCACTGCATTCATCAGCTCCCCAGGGATGGTAAAGCTGTTCTTTAAATAACAAGCGTGATATTGGGTAATGGAATAAAAAATTATACACAACAGACTTGGTCCAGTCTGAGCATAAATGAGCTCTGTCATGGCTCTCCCAAAGGAAGTGTTAATCCCAGTGAGTACAGGAAAGCAGGTGATGTACTTAGCAAGCACTTTCCAGTCTTAGTGGGACATTCAGCAAATTAATCTGTCCCATGGTGTGAGATTTAGAACAGAAGATACAGGAGCAACAACCAAGGAATTGTTAATGACAACAGCAGGTTAGAAAAAAACTAATTAATCCTGCTAATCAAAAGCCTCTCCAATGAAATATCAAAGCTCAAAACCAAGGGCCAATGGAAGCATTGTTTTTATCTCAACACTGCTGTGGGTGCAAAGGTTTTAACAACTCATTAAGGCAAAACCGAGTTCACTGGGAACACAGGACACTGAAATGCAAAAACTCGAACTTAAGTCCAAAAAAAGGAAAGAGCAGTAACTAAGGCAACAAGGCCTTGGACGGGTAACAAAAATCATCTGTAAACCTTGTTAGAATGTATTTTGTTGTCTGAAAAACTCATCAATACTTCAGAGAGCAGCACAGCCAGATGAAAATACAGAGACATCTGAAACAGGCAAAGAAGCTGCACATGTATAAAACACCCCCAAGAGGCCCTGGAAAAGAGAACTGCACTAATACTGATACTGACAAATCCTTATGTGAAAGAAAAAGGGAAGCACCAGAATAAATGAGTCTCCACAGTCTCGCCTGAGGAGCTAAAAAGCCGTGGCTGGCTTAGCACAGGATTGGCAGTAGCACAAAAAGTGGAAGGAACAAATAAACAGAAAAATCACCAGCCATGTAAGACAACTATTTCTGACTATGATATAATGTTTTACAAGCTGTTCAGCCTTGGGACAGCTTATTATGAATGACATTAGAGACAGAAACACACTATTTTGGAAGAGAACAACATCTGGTAAAATCTTAGCAAATGTTAGTCCCTAATCTGCCAGGCCCAGAGGGCACAGAGAGCCAAAACTGAGGCACCATCAGCAAGCACTGGTGTGATTGTGCTACAGTAAAAGCTCAGAGTGTTCCTCACACACACCTGAGGGGTGCTTGCAGCCAGTTCAAACAATTCAGGTAAGGAATCTGCAATGGCAGCAGGCATTGAGAAGCTGACAGAAATGAGTTCTTTGGATTTTATAAGTACTTACACCGTGGGTATATACTCTCCAGGAAATGCATTGGTTGTGTAACTGATGAGTAGGCATGTTTTACCTACAGCACTGCAAAAAGAGAAAGTTCACATGTAAAACACATTCATCTTGAACAACAAGAAATAATAATATTCCTTGCAGGGAGAGGAAGACTAATTATATCCAGACACCAAAGGACAACTGAACATTTCCAGTCACCACTCTGCAGGAAAACAGCTGAGACACAGCATCTTTAAAATTACTGGCAATGAAAACACACCTAGTATAAACATCCATTTTGTGAAGTGATAAATTACCAATTTCTGTTGATTTTTAGTCACAAAAACCCCCAACAAACCCACATGTATTAATTAGACTACTAGCATCTCCCTGTCACCTGACTGAATACTCACAAAGATGGTCTTCTTCCCATTCTCTGGAATCAATAATACCTGAGAAGTATTTCCAGATACCCTTACACGATTCCAAAACTGTCATCTTTTCCAGAAAATTGTATACTTGCATACAAGTAAAGTTAAAAAAAGCTTGAAAAGTATAATTCCTCAACACATCATTACTTTTGAGTACTTAAGGAACAAATACAAATGATAACTCATATTATTTACTGCTATTGCAAAGAGACTCCCCACATGTGTTGACCCACTACTCAAACATTTCATTAACTGATTTACAGATAAATTACATCCCAGCATTGGAAAACTTGGAACACCAAACCTCTTCCTACTGATCTAATCCACAAGAGCCTCAAATGAGGGCAGGACAAGGCTCTGTTCCAGGATTCCTTCAAAACTCTGGCAACCAGCTCGTTCCCTCTCCACCCTCTCCCCACATCTTATCTGGAGTCAAACATCTGATTAACCACAGCATTCAATTTCTGTTACAGTTTCAATTAAGCGTTGGAAAACTTGAAATTGGGCCTTATTTCTTTTTTAAAGTAGGGTCTGCAAAGACTTTTGGTGACACTGCAGAGGGGTTCCCCTGCGGGTTTCCCTCTTGCAGTGCATAATCCTTTGAGGTGTGGGGGATTCCAGGGGTGAGCCCGTTCCTCCTGGCGATGCTGCCAGCCAGGCTCCCAGCCCAGCCCAGCCCGATCCTCCTGCCTGCCCCTGGCCAGGGAACAGGGCATTGTCCTGCAGATATTTCATCACCACAGCCATTTGCTCCAAGCCAGGCAGCAGTAACTTTGAAACCCTGCTGCACTTACACCTATGATCCTGCCATTAGTGTGAGGTTTGACTCATGAGCCTCCTGAGCTAAATCTTTCACAAGTGAATTTGAGCTTTGTCGCATTCGTAAGTCACAGCTCAATATCTAAATTCTCTCCATTCAACTTTAGGCAGTTCCTCACTGCATCAGCCCAAGAAGGAATTTGACAGCAGCTTCTGGCATCACCTGAAATGCCTGAGCTATGGAAGAGTCGCTTCAGCGTGTGACATTATTTGGGATTTTGTCCCACACACCCATTTTTAATTGTGATTTGCTTTACATTTCTGAGCCAATACCTGGCATAACACCCTATCTGCTGCAACTCTGATCATACCATGCTTTTCCACCCTGCTTTTCACATCTGTTTCTAAGACACCAGCTCCTTCCTCACACAGTCTGAGGGTTTTTTCCTTTCAGCACACACTCTCTTTACCAAACTGTAACAGCATCATGAAAGGAGCCATTTAAATCTGTTCTCATTAAATACAATCTCTGAACATTGCCTTGTTATAAGAGGTCTGAGATAAACTTGTGCTCAAAAGTAGATGGATTTACCCTTAAAAAAAACTTGTGTGGGAAACAATTAAGGAGCAGCTCACCATGTAGATACCTGTTGAACAGCTGTCAAAATAGGAGATCCCATCTTAGCCCCTGAACTAACACTCTAACAAGCCAGAACAAGGAGTTAAGGAAAGTTATTCCTCCCCCATAAGGACAAGTTGCTATTTTAGCAGCCTGCTGATGAGTTACATCAGTTTGGATGTGCTGCTGAGCTGCTCTCACAACACCACACAGCCGGCTGTGCTGGGCCAGCTCACAAAGCACAGGTGGGAAAAGCTCCAGGATCCCGAGCAGAGCAAGAGACAAAGGCTTGGGGAATCTCTGGAGGCAGAGCTGGGAGGTTCTCACGCTCCTGGAACCTGTCTGGGCCGACGCCTCAGCTTCCAGGAAGGTCATTACAGGTAATCTGAGCTCCCAAATCAGTGTTGAACTCAACATTTTCAGCAGTGGACTGAGAACTATTCTGTGCATCCAGGCTCCTTTGCCCACCTTGCACTGAAGCTCCCGAGTCTGCTCTGGCTAATCAAAACAGCTCAGGAAGGGGGTGAGAGGTTTCATTCCGAGTTCAGAAGTGCCTGTAGTGTGTTTCTGCAGCACCAATCAGCCAGAGTCATTTAAACAAGAAAAAACACGTTCAACAACTCCATTTCAGACTTACTCCATCCAGGTTTCCTGCTTTCCTTGCCTTTTGGCTCACTGCCACACAAATCAGATCATTATGGTGACCAGTCTTAAAAATAAACACTAATGCCTACCTTTACAAAGTACATCCTCTAAGTGCTTTATCAACTTTTTTAGAGTACCAATTTCTGTAACAAAGCAACTCCCCTAAAGAGCATTCCAACTGTTTGGCAAAGTTTAAATCCTTGTACATAAAGGCTGAGACTAAGAATCTAAAATAACACCAAGATTAGTCATAAGATTTCTAGCAACTACTTAATCACAGCTCTGTCCACCCACTATTACATAAATGAAACTAGCAACATTTGACTGTCATTAAAAACATGGCCTACAGAAATCCAGCTTTAAATGCTTATCAAAACTACCTTAACAGAAGACAGCACTGAGCCCCTTTTTGACTCTGAACAGCACCCAGGAATCAATGTATTTATGTAACCACCTATGTATTAACTCCTAAAAACAAAACACATTTTCTCTTTATTTATGCTAACAAGTTTTATGAAATTTCCCCACTCTCTGTGAAGCCATGTTTTACCTGCAAACAGGGGGCAACCTTCAGAAAAGGCTTTGCTTGTGCCATTTCTTTCTTTCTCTGGCAGACGTGATGCCCAACAGCCCAGGTCTTTGCTCAGACGTTAAAGAGGAGCTGAGATTTCCCCAGTCCCACCCTGAGATCAGGAGTTCAGCACTCGGCTATAGGAGCTTTAGCTACATATGGCTCTCAGATAAGCTCTATTACTCACTGTGCCACACCCTCTCCCAAATACGCTCTTCAGTACTTACAAAACAACTGCTTTTTAAAGAACTGTTTCAGTAACACGAGTTACCAAATTCCAAGTGTCTGTCCTTTCTCCGGTGGCACGGAGGGACCTGAGGTGCTCAGTGTCTCACACAAACCACGCTCAGTAAGACGCCAATTACACTGCACACACCCTCCCCTTCTCCCCAGCCATCAAAGCAAACACACACAGAGAAAGCACAGCTTTAGCACACAAGGCCTCAGATCAAGCAGAATTCCAAACAAGGGCTCCTAAATTACTGCTCTTACGGTATTTCCACTATTAAAAAATGCCTACAAAATAGCACAAAGGGCGACAACTTCTGTGGCATCTGGCAACTGGTACTTTCTCCAAAATACAGAACTTCTCCTAACGTTACACAACATCACTGGAGATTTTGTACCACTTAACAGCTGCCTTGTTGGAGTGAAAACAAAAGCTGCTAAAAATAACTTCCACCAATGCTGCTTCTCAAGTGTCAATCAACAGCAATTCCTGCAGTTACTCCAGCGGCTGGTCTTCATCTGTCCTGCACATTCCTCCTGCTCTCTATCATGACAGCTCAAAGCAACAGTTGGCATTTATTTCCCCCCAAACAATCCCCACAGAGAAATAAAAAAACCATAGGGAAAATATGATAGCCCAAACTAGCACACATGCCACACTTTTCTACTCTGGTTGTCTAAACACACACTAGTACAAAACGTGAGTTACATGTGAGAAACAGCCTACTCATTAACAAATTTTGAAAATAACCACAGGTACTTCTAAAGCTTTGTTTATTTTTATTTCCAGCAGATCTTTGTGGAGGGCACATGTAACAATACCCAAGTTTTATGTTACATACGCAAATCTTTAACCTGCATTGTTTAACAGGAACACTAAAACTTTGGCCTTATCTAAGCCAAACAAGATGTTTCCTAGAATACCTGCAATGCTGGAGCTCTTGAAGCAGCAACACCACAAAGAAACACAAATAGTGGAATATGCTTTAAAAACAGTGACTAGAGAATGATAAAAAGCTACCAAAAATTAGTACCTGTAAAGAACCTTAAGAAAGGTTTGTTTCTAACTAAAGAGGATGGAAAAGAAATTAAACTATGGTATTTTGTTCACACATATGTACAAAAGTCAGGTAGAACTACACCACCTACATTTCCAAGACAAAAACAGACAAAAGCAAACAAACAAAAAAATGCCAGGAAGATGGATGGTTTACAAAGCAAATGACCCAAAGAACTGTTCTGTTGAAGGAATTACTGAACATTATACAGCTGGTTTGTGCTGAGTTCTCAATTCTACAGGAGGAAGTAGACCGAACCTTTTCCCCACCCAAACATGATGCATCACATTTACAGCATTATAAATAGAAGAGTTCAGATGAATTTAAAAAAAAAAAATAGTATAAAATCAATTTTGTTTGGTTTAAATTCAATATAAGCAAAAGAGCAGTCCACGGATAGCCTATCTGGCATCGAAGAATTACACTACTGTGACAATGATTTATTGAGATACCACTTTCATGTTCATATGGCTCCAAATCTTACAAGTCAAAACAAATTTGGCACACTGTAATGTTTATCCTTCAGCCACACTTAACTGCCTTTTTAGGGATCCTACTTCGTTAAAAACAAACCAACAACACATCCCCCACAACTAACTTGAAAATTAAGGCACCACGTGAAATTACAGACCACTGTAGCGAGTCCCCTTAGCTACACTTCACTCCTCTGTCATCTACAGAAGTTTGCTGTGACACCAATTATGCTCAGTCTACACTGGGATTTTTGTTTCTCCTAAAGGAAAAAAACCAGCTCAAACTGCATAAGACGAGTCTTGTTTTCCAGCTGGCCTGTGATGTTCCCCTGAGCTCTGACATCCAGTAAGAGAGAATCCCTCTGAGCTGAGGGGAATAGTATAATGGAGAATATTCAAAAATACCAAACACACGAACTCTTTTCTCAATTCCAGCACTCCTCACACTGAAATCCAACTCCTAAACTTATGAGTTAACTTAATTCTTAAAAGCATCCCCAACTTGTTTCACATGTAAGTAACACCATATTAAGATACTGTAGGTGTAACAGCTCTTTACAGACAAGCATATCATTAACTATCTGTATTTCAAGGGCCTATCAGTCTTCTTTAGATAGGAGCCTTACAAGAGCAGATGTCTGCAGGCAAAAAACCAGTTTCTGCTCCAAAGCATTTATGATCTGCGTAGAGTTCAGCCCACTTCACTCACTTTTACTCCAAAAGTCAGATGTCAAAAATCAAGATCTTAAAAGGTAATAAGTTTACTTTCACAAAAAGTATTTCAAACCAATATTAATTTTCTCATCTAATTACAAGCACAGCAATTATTTTAATACACTTGGACTACTTCAGTGATGAAAGAACACCAGCAAGCAGTGGCGGTCCGGGGACGCGGGGCCTGCCCAGCGCACCCTGTTCATTCAGGGCGGCCGCTGCTGCCCGCACCGAGGGGGAACACTCGGCACCACCGCGGCCGCGGGGCCCGGCGCGGGGACCCAGCAC
>VZTB01008340.1:535667-617010 GCA_013397245.1 Thryothorus ludovicianus | reverse complement strand
CTGCCTTTGACACCCCCATGTATCCCGTCTGTCACACCTGGCACCCATCATGCAGCAACCTCTTTCATTCTTGGCATCTCTTGAAGCACGTTAATGTTGTGTTTACCCCACAGGCGTACCGAGCACTCGTAACTCACGCAATGTTCCCTCTCTGCTGCTCTGGGCAAGTGCCCACTTCCCCAGCCAGGCGCCTGCCATGGCCCCATCTCTCACTGCAGAGCCAGACTGCTTCCCTTCATCCATGGATCTTCGCACATCCCTCCCTCCTCCCGATACGCTGTGTGTGACATTAATTGTGCTAGCAAGTTTTGGATCAGATCAGTGCACGTCCAGTCTTCTCAAGGGATTGTCAGGCCTCACAGAGCTCTGGGTTTCTTTTTTCCCTGGAGCAAACCGGTTATTTCCATGAAACAGTGCAGCAGAAGTCAAGCAGAGCAGGTCTGATGATCCCAGGAGTTAATTTCTACAATCAGTTCTTGCCATAGTTCTGCCTGCCAGAGCATGTCCTGGTGGGGCTGATGCAGAGAAGCACTGCTCCCTCTGCACTGCCATCTGCTCCTGGAAGGAAGTGTGGGGAGAGGACTCATGCACACACTGCTCCTGCAAAGTGAGGAGCAATGAAACCACCATCGGGGGTGGTTTTCCAGTGATTTGATCTCTTAATTTCAGAACATTTCTAAATTATTTTGATACCACACAATGCAACTTTATCAGTGGACAGAGCATTCCAAGACAATTATTCTCTTTCACTTTTCTTTCATTGAGCAGAGATAATTCTCAGATATGTCCCATCAGAGAGGAAATCCTATCACTGTGAACCGAAAGGCTATTTTTGCAACAATTGTATGTCCGTGTTCCCTCACACAGATGGAAGCTGAAATGAGTTGTCACTGAAGCTAAATATCCTTAAAGCCAAGCCTCTGCCGCTCTGTAGCCAGCAGGAGGGAGCCGGGGACGGGAGGGGCGGGCAGGACCGGGGCAGGATCACGGCANAGCCAGCAGGAGGGAGCCGGGGACGGGAGGGGCGGGCAGGACCGGGGCAGGACCGAGGGAGAGGCGGGCAGGATCACGGCAGGGGCGGGCAGGATCACGGCGCTCCTGCTGCTCCCGCCAGCTGCAGCCTCTGGCGCCTCCGGGATCCTGCACAGGACAGAGCAGCACCACGAGGGTCTGACCTCACACCCAGGGCATGGGAAGGGTCGAGGGTCATGTAAAACTGCTTCTGATTTTCCGCCACCTATCTCTTCCTTCACTGGTTCTTTTTTATGCAGTGTATAACAGAGGGATGAATTGAGCTTTTTCTATGAAAAAGAAGTACAACAACATTTAGAATACAATTACAAAATAGCACACAAGACAAGGATGAAGGCTGTAACAGACAGAACGCTTTAGCACAAATTGTTTTATGATCCTGTCATGAGACAAGCATTATCTTTTCACATATGTTCTTTTCAGTGCTCATCCACCCTATTGTTTAGGGATCAATTGTTTTGCACTGTCAAAAAATACTTAAGTTAAAACATGGCATGGCTTAAATAGGTTTCAAATTGACAATTTTTATATTGAATTTGGTATATAATTGACAACATCAGGAAATACATGGAGAAATACATACTGTTAATCACTAAAAAAAATATTATAGTTTGGGTAGATGACAATAATGACAACATACTTCATTTTCCTCCATACATTTGTAAATATTTATTTCCTCAAATGTTATAAAAAAGGCCATTTGGAATTTTTAAAAATGTTGCATTTGAAATCATAGCTGACATTTTCTTACAGTAGCTTTATTTGCCCTGGCAGACAATTGTGTGTATGCTCCTTAAAATACATGATGTGATAATTATTCTATTGTGAAACATTACTATATGTCAGCTACATTTTATTTTATTCTTGCACCTTTTTTTGGATTCCCTAGTACGCAGTGTGTTTGTTCTTAAAAAGAAAAAGATAACTTACATCATGCTACAAATACCCAACACTTTGCAAGTATGGATTTTCCCTTGAGAATAAGAGAGAGCAACATGGAATATTTTGAAACATTAGTTAAACAAAAGAAACCTTCAGGATGCAACATAGGGCATAGGAGTGAGAAGTTAATAACACACAACTTATTAGAAGAATTCTCAGTTTGATACATATGACTGCAGTGCTGAGTTGTATACAGAATAGTTACAAATGCACCTCACAGAGGAATAGGACAGAAGAAAATAAAGAATGGCAGTGACAATAACCCATTATAAATCTTTCCATACCTGTGATAAAATAATGAATCATAGAGCTGAGACTTAGATCAGTCTTAACATTGTTCTACACTATCACCTTGTCTTCTCTCACCATTACAGTTGTTGAAAGCCTTTTCCTTAGACATCAAGAAGGAATCATTATTTAAGATAGTTTGGGATACTGCCTGAATGTGTGTAGTGTGTGTGTGCTGGCACTGAGGGAGGATAATTCTCCTTTGTGGATGGGGAGTGGCAGGATAATCACGCTGATGCAATACTAGAAAGTTCTGCTCACCATGACACAGACTATCAACATTACAGAAACAATAATTATTTGCACTTTTGTAGCACCTTTCATCCCCAGCTGTGACTGTGCTCTGTAGCTGACAGCTCATTAAGAAGCCACAGAGCAGAGAAGGCTCAGTGTGCCCTTTGTACAGCAAGCAGAATCTGGCAGTGATTCAGGGCTCTGCTCCCTGACTCACAGGTGACAGCAGCTCTCTGCAGTGCCCCCAGGACACAGCGGGTACAAGACTGGGGTCAGAGGAACCTTCTGTCCTTAGCAATAACAGAAAAACTGGTTTAGGGTGAAAAGCTGTAACTGGAATTCACAACCACTGGTGACCAGGGCTTGGACTGAATTGCCAAAGCCAATTTTATGTGAAGCAAATCTGTGAAGTGTCAGAGGGTGGAATAAGGTTTTCAGAATATTGCACTCTTCTCTCTTTAGATAATTTCTATTAAAATCTGAAGCAAAAAAAGAAAACAAAAAAGACCACAAACCCAACCTCACACAAAACAGAGAGACTTACCTTACTGGAGTTAAACAGGGTTTCCAGATGCTTTTTCATCTTCAAATAGCTGTCATAATTATCTTTAAGAACTGTAATTAAGGCTTGACCCTAATTTGAGTTGGTGGCAAAAGTCAGGTATGTAATGATGTAATATTAAGTACACAGTAACTGGTAGAAAGAAGTCAATGTCAGACAGCAGTGGGCATCCAAAATCCCTTCCTGGACTCCAGTTCCAGCTGTGGTGTTATCCACCTTCCTGGCCTGTCACTCTCTGAGCCCCTCTGCCCCCCTGTTTTTAAATCCAGACAGTAGTACTTATTCCAGCTGTTTGGACAGTAGCTACCACTTAAAGTTTCTTATCTAACAGTTGCCTGAAATTCCAAGTTTTTTGCTTAATGATGTCTGAATTCTTTAGTTGTCTCTCTGTCAAGCTAATGGACCACAGATTTTCAGTTGGGAAAAGTGACACTATTGCTGTGGAGGAAATTCAGAATATCTTCACTGAACCTGGGGAGGTACCATGACATAAAATTAATGTTAGAAAATATCCTAATACACAAGTAATGGATAGATATTCTAGGCAAACAGTTTTGGAATGATTAGTTTCCTGAGTGTTGAAAAAGCCCTGTACTTGCATGTGATATGTACACTGTTCAAATATAGCAGTCAGTCTGCTCTAGAGAAACCAAAGCCAGCAACAAAAAAGGAACCACAACTTTTAAATGTCAGCATTTGCTGCAGCAGAGAGAACAGATTAAAGAAGCATGAAAATAAAATGTTAGTATGTAAACCTTTACATTAATAATAAAGCATTGTAAAATAAATACATCCCATTCATGTGATTCTAGCACAGATGATTTCCCTGGTACATGTATAAAACAGAAACAAGTCCTGTATTTTCTTTAGGTAGCTTCTGATAAATCTCTCTTCTGTCAGGAATTTCAGTTACAAAATCCACATAAGGCTTTGCATTCACTGATGTCTGCCCTCAGGTTTAGCAAGCAGTAACAGACAGTGCTTCAACTGTTGTTGGAGGCCGTGGGACTACACACAGTCAGCCCTGTACATGCTGTGAGCTTTTTGGAATAGAGGCATCATTATATATTTATAAAGAAGGACCTGAGGCTTCTCTCTGTGTCTCTTCAGTTCTTTATCAACCTAACTCCCCCAGCAGAAATATGGGAATAAGCCTTTTACAGGCATCACATCACGCCCTGAGGTGGGCATTGCTGAAACACATGGACATGTAAGCTGCAAGTGCCCCTCAACTTCCACCTATCTTGACATTGAGCATTTCACAGAAATGAGCCTTAAAATATCAAGAAAAAGGATCTAAAGGTTTAACCACGACATCAGCCCATTTGGTATTACCAGTTTTGCTGCTTTCCATTGTCCAGTCATTTCTGACATGAATAAAACCGAAAGCCACGAGCTGTGATCTGGCCCCTGATTTCCTCAGAGAGATTTAGTGTTTGTTTTGCTCCAGACTTGCAGACAAGCTTATGGACTTCAGCAGAGCTAGGACCTAAAAAAGGACCAAACCTTGTGTGGTCGGTGTGTCTGAGAACAGATGGAATGGGAAGAAGCCTGCTTCCCCCTGCCATGCTGCTCAGCTGTGACTCACATCCCAACTGAACAGCTCCTCTTGGAGACAAAGCAAGACAAACCCCAGACAGCCTCAAATAACGCATTAGAGCAAAGGAATTAAAACCAGGGGCTCATCATACAGCACAGTCAGCATTTGAAACAGAAATGCACATCTATCACAGAAATAAGACAATTGTCAAAATGTGACGATATATTCTGGAATCTAATACTCACTGGCACCATTCATGGAAATTCTGATAAGAGTAACAGATATCATAAAAAAATACAAAATGGCTTATTTTAGCATAAATAGAATATACAAATGGTATGAAAACCTAGAGTGGCTTTTTTCCTCTGTGATTTTATACCAATAAGCTGCTAAGTTACAACTCTGGTGAAGAGGAAAACTTCTTAAAATAAGATATTTGATTTATTCCCCACTTCCTAAATATAAAAATTACAAAATCGTTCTGTTTGTAACACACTCCAGGCCAACAGTGACACACATCAACAACCTTCTTTTTGTTTTACCAAGAGAGGCAGCTAGGTATTTTTTGGTATTTCTGCTTACTGCTGGCACTTGGATATTTTGAATTATTGTGAGCTCCAGCCTTTAATAAACTGATTGAAAATACCTGTGTTGTGCTGTGTTTCTGTGTGCTGGTGTGGGAGCTGTCCCCGTTGCCAGTGGCCCCCTGTGACTGTGTGAATCCAGGGTGTTGTGCTGGTCATTTTCTGAGGGTTTTTGGAGAGGGAGGGCTCTCGGCTCCACGTCATCACAAACTCCGTGCTTTTGTCACCAGAGCCAACAAACTCTCTGAGGGGTGCCTGGGATTCTGGAGTGGTTTCCTTTCACTCCTGAAAACCTCACTCACAAGAAGGGGTTTGTTGGAACTATCTGGCTTTTTTTTTTTTTTACTGAACTTTCATTCTATTCAATCTAAAGTATTTGACTTTTCCCCCTCTTCCAAGTGCCTGTTTGGACTCAGTCTTTTGCAATCAGTTAATGTAATTTTTGCCTACATAGCAGTGGATATAAAAGGCACCAGAAAGAACTGTAGGCATAAATAACCCTAAACTCTGTCTCATTTGCACACTCACTGTTCACAGTTCATTATTAGTTCCTGGAGAGAGACCTGATCTCAAGGACAAGGACTGTTCTGTGTCATGCTGCAGAGCCAAGAAAAGGAATTTTTTCATAAACCTATGAGGAACTACTAAATATTATGGATATACACTGAGAAAGCTTAAGGGAGTGTTTTGAAAATGTAACAACTCAGTGATATTGACTCACATTTTTTCTTTGAATAGAGGAATATCTGAATACCTGAGAAGAAATTTTAGGTAAAATGAAATAAAACATGAACAGTTTAGAAGAGATAAAGATGTTTTCTGATGCAACAGAAGAACACAAGTCAGGGTTGAGAAGCAAAAGTGAGATGATTTAAAGTGATGGAAAACGATCTCTGCAGGCATCAGCTGCAAACTGAATGTCAATAGTTTTGGATTTCTGCATACTGAAGTAATCAGTTTTAGCTACATGGAAAATGATTTTACCACCATGACAGAGCTGAAATTAAAAGAAGACGTGTGGGATGCCTTTGAGGTTTAGTTTCACTATCAAAATAATTAGCTTATTTCCAAATCTTCATGTGACAAAATCTGGTAAATCTCTTCAATTGGTATTTAATTGCATTATCTGATAATTTCTTTGTTGGAAAGCTAAAGAGTGTTTTACCAATCTCACTATTTAATGAAATAATTAGATCCAAATAAATACTGATGTTAACTTATTATTATGACCTAATTCAGTAATTATTTTACCTATTTTAGTGTAGAAAATAATTTACACTTAATCAAGATTTAAAAACAGATACTGTGTCACATCTGTTGCAATGTGCAACCTGAGCCAGAACTAATGAGCCTGGCAGACATCAACTGGTAACTATAAAGTTAATCAGCTTGCTGATTTAACCCTTGTGTATCCTACATGGTTTTCCAATTAATAATGGAAAGCTGCTAAATGTCCTGTTCTGGAATTATTCTTTCTCTATACATCAGCTTGATTCTGTGTCAATAGAATAGTATTTTATAAGAAGTTTAGATCAATGTATTGATTTTTTTTGTTTCATTTCAGTTACTGAAAGTTGATTGAATGGAAACTGTAAAGAACAGTTCTAGGGGATAAAAAATGGGGCCATGTCCAAAAATTATATTGGTCAACTGTTCATCTTTTAGGACATTTTTGCCTACTTGGAAAGTGTCATGATGGTAATTTATCTCGAAGACCTTCCTAGGGAATGTTTGCAAAATGTTTTTAAAATCTTGTGTGTAACCCAGACCTGAACAGTGAACTTTTACTTCATTATGTACGTCAAGTATTGGCTCGAAAGGCAAAGCAACCATTTCCTTGTGACAGTAGCTGCTCACTGAATTCATCAGATGCCGTGTAAACAACAAAATAACAAAAAAACCACACCCAAACCCAGAAAGCGCTGTTGACATTTCACACTGAAGGAGAGTGGGTTTGGATGGTAGGAGACAACTCCCTCATGTGAGGGAGGCGAGGCCCTGGCCCTGGGTGCCCAGGGCGGCTGCGGCTGCCCCAGCGCTGGCAGTGTCCCAGGCCAGGCCGGACGGGGCTCGAGCAGCCGGGGACAGTGCGAGGTGTCCCTGCCCAGGGCGGGGAGCGGGACTGGGAGGCCTGAAAGGTCCTTCCGACCCAAACCGTTCTACAATTCTGCCACTGAGCAGGCCGGAGAGCACACCCGGGTCACGCCCTCAGAAAATGGGCTGAATCCCAGTAACCCAGGGGAGGTTAAGGCTGGAGATCAGTAGAAGGCTCTTCCCCAAGAGGGTGGTGGGAATGGAACAGACTCCCCAGGAAAGCGGTCACAGCACCCCATCTGACAAGAGCCCAAGCCGTGTCCGGACAACGCCCTCAGGCACACAGCGGGATTCCTGGGGAGCGCCATGCGCAGCGCCAGCACCCGGACCGGGCGATCCCGGTGGTCCCGGAGATCCCGCTGGTCCCGGAGATCCTGAGGGCCGGGCCCGGAGGGCGGGGCGGTGCCTGAGGTGGGCGGGACCAGGCCCGCGCCGACGGCCCCCGCGCCCCGCCCCGCCCGCCTCCCGCGCATGCGCGGCCAGCANNNCGCGGCGGCGGGGGCGGGTGTATGGCGGCGGCTCTGGCCGCGCTCGCTGCCAGGCTCTCCCAGTCGGCCGCGGCCAGGTCCTACGGCGTGTTCTGCAAGGGGCTCACCAGGACCCTCCTCATCTTCTTCGACCTGGCCTGGAAGCTCCGCATCAACTTCCCCTACCTCTACATCGTCGCCTCCATGATGCTCAACGTGCGGCTGCAGGTGGGCGGGGGCGGCGGGGCTGGGCGGGCTCGAGTCCCGGTGTCACCGGCCGGGCCCGNAGCCGCTGCCCCGAATAACGGCGGGGCGCTGCGGGCCGTGGCCAGCCCTGCCCGGTGTCCGCTCGGGCTGGGCGCGGATGCAGCCCCCGAGCCTTGCCCTTGGCGGCGGCAGCTGCGAGTGCCCCGCGGTGCCGCTGGCTCCCCGCGTTAGCGGCGAACCTGCCGCCTTCCTGTTCCGTTTCCTAAGCCGTGGTTGACTTAAATACAGGGAATAAGTTGTGAATCCGTGCGCTTTGATAGCACGGTCCTGACACCTTGTAAGGAGCGAAGAAAATGATTTCCTTCATCGGTTTATTGGGGTTTTTTGAAATCAAGAACAGTTGCAGCACGGAAAATGCAGACTGTTTTAAATACCAATATTATTGCATGAAAAAGATGGCTCAGATTTAATTTGTATCTCTCCTGTTTTGAGCCTGCTTTTACAAAACGTGGAACTCTTTAACACAGCTTTGACCTGTTGTAGGGTTGAAGTTTCATTGTTTTTGTGATGAAATGAAAGATTTACTTTTAACTTAACTGGCAACAGAAACAGGCTGTGCACTGTCACTACAAACATCTGTTCTAGCCAAGGATTGGACAATCTTCCTCCTTGTAAACATAGCTGTAATGAAAATTCTGACATCTGGCCACTGGCCAAGGGTTGAAAAACAAATCTGGTTGGAGTTTGTTACTTGTAAACGATAATTTGAAATGGGAAGAGGTCAAAATGTAGTGTCTCCTATTTTTGTTTTTGTGATTTGCCTTACAATTCTGAAGGTTGAAAATGAGCCAGATGGCCAGGAGTTGTACACGTAGCTTAGTAACCTTGGTAGCTGAAAAAGCCTTGTCTTTGCTTGTTATCAGTGTAGGTACAGAGTGGTTCTGGAACACCACCAGCTTGTCCTTTGTGCTACAGCTGATACCTGCTAACTGTGCAGGGGCAGCCAGTCTGACCAGTTCCCTGCAGGAAGCTGTTTGTGGTACATTGCTGGTTTCCAGTGCTGTGTGCCTGATTTCAGCTTGCACTACTGTTTGCAGGAGGATTCCTTTAATATTAACCTTTCCTGTTATCCTCTAATCAGTCCTGGCCTGTGTTTCTATTGGCTAAGGGAAACGCTGCTGTTACACAGTGAATCTCCCCAGCTGCTCATTTGCTGACTCACTTTCATGCCTGTCACCAAAAGAGAGCTTGTAGCAGATTAAACTGAAACTACAGAAGGGCAGCTGGTATTTGGGCATGCTTCCTACCCCTGTGGATGTGCTCAAGCAGCCTGTAGGGAGACTTGTCTGTTGGGACTATTACCTTCTGTAGCTAGGTTATTCTTTCTGTGGAAGATTTTTAATTATTTTTGGTTCAATATACCGAGAACCAGGAAACTGGGGTATCATGTAATAACTTCCTGCATTCTTTCTCTTTAGGTCCATATTGAGATCCATTGACTTGTGACTTGGTGGGCTGCCTTCTGCAACTAGAGTCAGTCACTCTTCTTCAAATCCAGCCTGTTGTGAAGCAGCAAAGCTGTGCTCGTGTGCTCTGGGACTATGAAGAAAGAAGATTCTACCCAGAAACGAGTATGTGACAATGGCCCAGATCATCACAAGCCAGCAGCTCATCTGACACACGTGCATTCCATGTTGTACAGTTCTCAAAATCATAGTAGCAGTTTACAAGAATTATATAACACCAGGAATTGTTCTCTCTTTAAAACTATACCTCTGTCTTCTGTTGGCAAGGAAATGCCTCTGAGTTTGAGTGCATCAGCAGGGACGAACTCAAGTACAGCTGCTCCTTGGAAGGATTTGTTTCATCTGCATTTTTCTTCTGGGAAAGACAGTCTTGATAGGGTTTCTCACTGCAGTGGTGGCATTTCAGTAACAGGCTGGCTGGAAGAAGCTTGTAACATTTCTGGAGACTTCAGCTCACGCTGCCCAGGAGACAACTTTGTATGTTTTGCACAATTCTGGCTGGAAAATTTGCAGAATAATAAAAACCTGTGGTTTCTGGAATTCGAAATGAGCAGTAGCAAAGAGAATGAATTGCAGTCTGTATTTTTTAAAGCATTGGAACTTGGTGGACTTCCTGATCCCTATTCTAATCCAGTTGTCTCTCTGAAGAGCTCTGCTATGGGACTCTCAAACAACCAGAAACCATGTTTTTTTCCTTGTTGCTTAGACCTTGTATCTTCAAAACAAACACTTGGATACAAGCAAATGCTTTTGAATATACAACGTGTGACTAATGATTTTCACATGACACAGCTAGTAATCTCTGTGCTAGCTTTTGCACTAGCAGGTCTCTGGTATGCAGTAGTGAAGGGAAAAAAGTACTGAGATTTTAATAACTACTATTTTTATTATTAGCAGAAAATAAGAGAGACAAGGTTACAGTTCAGGTTTTAGTGAGAATTAGCTGAAGGAAAAACTATAGTTGTATAATTGCTAGTTAAACTGACTGTTGGAAGAATAGGGACTTTTTTTTCTGTAAGGAATAGCTGCATCTGAGTGTAAAGAACTTCATAATCTTCAGACTCTGGGACTTCTGCAGGTCTGCTGTTAACACTAAACTGAACCCAATTTGATTAGCACAGATACTTTGTTTTTTATAGAGTTTGTATTAGTGGAGTGTTCTGGCTACTACTATTTATACCCATTTCCAATGAAACTTGTTTCTTATAGAATTGAATTCCTGCTCTGAATCCAACAGCAACTAATGTATCAATCTTTAGAAGACTTTGAACTGGAAAGCTGTTGGGAGGGTGGTTTTCAATACATAATTCTCAGCAGTGTTCCTTTCCAAGGATGGTACTGCTCTAATTTAACAATACCTTGTGAGCTTTATTATGCTACAATAGACACTGTAAAGAACTTTCTAAAACATTTTTTTTTTCCTTGAAAAAGTGATTGTTATTGCTGAAGTACAGTAATAACTTCTGGGCCTGTTGACTTTGGCTTTGGGACAGGCTTCTGACAATGAGGTCTGCCAAAGAATGGGGCAAGAATGCTGGAATCCATGGAGCTGCTGGTGAATAGAATTTTGAGGAGTAGGCTCCTGTTGGCACTTCAGTGGAGGAACTCATTGTGCAGTAGGTCAAAC
Organism: Thryothorus ludovicianus; assembly: GCA_013397245.1. NCBI lineage: Eukaryota > Metazoa > Chordata > Aves > Passeriformes > Certhiidae > Thryothorus > Thryothorus ludovicianus. The sequence continues at coordinate 605,907 of VZTB01008340.1, read as the reverse complement.
GTTGAAATCAATGTCCAAAATTCTCAGCAGGGGCGTTGCTGTAGATTGGGGGCTTAATGTGTTCTAAAGGTTCACATAAAGAGGGAGGGGAGGTGTTGGTGTGTGGGTTAGGATGCATTTTCAGCTTCCCCTTGACTCTGACTTAAAAGTGAGGACAATGTAAAGTCCTGTAAAGAGGACTAAAGCAAAGCCCTAGCAGTGATTCACACACTAGGTATCCTTTTTGCCAGCTGGTCTTGCATCATCTTGGAAAGAGAGGAAGTGATGTTGCATTTAGTTTAAACTGAACTTACCTGGAAAGCCAGTAGAGTTTCCAGTGTGGTGGTTATTGGAGTGTTAGCACACATGCCTAGAGAAGTCCTTGATTATGAAGATGAGATGCTGATTTTCAGTCTTAGGGAGAGAAGTGTTGAAATTTTTAAATCTTGAGTGCAGAAAATAAGATATATTACTTTTTATGTTAAATGATATGTTGTGTTTTCATTATCCCCACTGGCTGATTGTTTCTTTTGGATGCTAGAAGAGATAAAAAGCCACTTCTTTAATTTAGAAAATAACTTTTCCCTGGTGTGCATTTAAATGATTGTTTAACTTGTACACTTTTGACCATGCAATTATCTGTCATGAAGTGACCAAAAGCCCCAAAATAATACTGGATTATGTATTGTAAGTAATTACTCTTGACAGCAACAGTTCCCTTAGTCAAGCCACTCACTCTCATCTCCACTGCTGGGATTTATCAGCCTTGCAGTGAGTGGTTATTAACACAACACGTGGTGTTGCAGAGGTTCAGGATTCCTGAAGTGATGTGGATCTGACATCCCTGAACACCAGAAACAGACACTTCTCCAAATGTCTGTGGCTTGGAGTTACAGTGTTAAGCTGCTGTCTGCCTGTACCTTGACCCAAAAAACCACTTGGGAGAGCTGAAGGTGGAGGAATGAAGGCAGGGAGGGGTTGGAGCCTGTCTAAGCTGGCCCTATTGCTAAAGACAACGTTGTGCAACTCCATATTAATCTCACAGCTCCACAGGTACAGCCATACCCTCCCTGAATGGTGAGCCTTACCTTAGGATGTGCATGGACACAGTCCTGCACCCAAAACTTGAGTGCTTGGGCTTCCTGTACAAAGGATCAATTGGCACAGCTGTTCCTGCAGTTGTTACTTGAGACCTTGTTTGTGCAGCTGACTGGTTTGGCCTGGAACATTCTCTGCTGTGTGTCATTTGGGAACCACACGTTTTGGGAACCTGAACTTGTAGGTGAGATTGTCAGGTTAATAGGCAAGGGGAGTACTAAAGGCATAAAAACATCACTGCAGTTTTTAATGCACCTTTTGTCATGGTGATTTCAAAGGAGGGGTAAATGAAACATGAGAGACACCACCAACAAACTGGAATTTAAATGTGTGTACAGCAGAGTGCCAAGGGTTTTCTCCTTAGCAATGGCAAGCCTAGGGAGGAGGAGAATTTGGAATATTGAATTGTGTTACATATCACAGACCAGCTAATACTGTCCTGTTTTAAGCAAAGTCTTGTTTGAGTATGTGGCCTTTCATCACTTTAAATACAATACAGCTAAGTGAAATGATGGATGTTTGCTGTGTATTATATGTATACTGAACATAAAATACAAAGAATACTTAAATAAGTGGATTTAATCCATTTTAAGATAGTTTATGTACCTTGCCTTGAATTTTATTGCTTGAAACCTAAAAGGTATTTTTAACTTGAACATTCCTTCTGAAATTGAAATAAAGGAGAGTTTGGTATGTTAAAATCTCATGTAATATACTGCACTTTAAGCCTGGGGAGGCCATGGATTCAAAGTGCTGTTCTTTGCTAACAGAACTGCCTGCCCTGACTGAGACAACGTTGAAATGGCTTTTCCTGTCTGGAGGGAGAATAGGGAACCTGGAGGATGGCATCCATCCTTTGGAACTATAGATAAATCTAACACTATATGGTTTAGGCCACTGTACTCTTCCTACAGATGTTTTGGTATTAACTCATCTCAAAAGATGGAAGGTGTCTTGGCCAGGAACCAGTTTCTGTGGAGTTTCATGGCTTCACTGTGTCCAGTGTGGAAAACTTTCCTGAGTTTGTGTGCTGTTAGGGCTGTCTCAGATGATTATTATAGTACAGAAAAATAACATTCTTAGTAGGGGTAAGGGACCTTTATACTCAACCAGGAGTTGCCTTCATATTTCTGTATTTTTGTCTCTCATCCTTCTCTAGAAAGAGGTTATTTCTAAGCAAAATGTTGAGGTTCTACTGAACAACTTGTCCTATCTAAAATTTCATTGATTAGCGTCCAGATCCTTCCTGCACTACATAGCAAAGTTTTATTTCTGCCATTAGAAAAGAAATAAGAAAATACTCAGTATTTTAGAGAATTTCCTAGTAGTTACACTTGAGTGAAAATTTACTATATGGTGTACTGCTTTGAAAACAAAATATACTTTAAAATGTGTGTGCACAGAGCTCTGCATGTAGATAAAAAGTGTTTTACCACAGTATGATGTTGGGATGCTTATGCAAATGCTTTTTTACTTTCTGCAGTGCAAAGTGCAGTAGAGATGGTGGTGTTACTTCTCCGTGTGGTTTTAGCCAGTGCAATCTCAGCAGTTGTGTGTCTGCATCATCCTGCACAGGGGACAGTTCTAGCTGTAGACATTTTTTAGTCTTTTGCTTTCTCATTGTTTGGTTTGGTTTTGCTGTTGTTTGAGGTTTGGTGGTTTGTTTGTTTGTTTGTGGTTTATTTCTCTCTTTTTTAAAAGTTATTATTAGGACTGTAAAGACAGCACTTTCTTAAACTTTGCCAAAGTTTGCTTCCTTTCTCCTTCTCTCCACCCCTGCCCCTTATAGACACACAATTTTTGGAAGAAGCAAGCCTGTATGTATTCTCCTAATATATAATCTTATTGTCAGGTTGCTTCTTTTGTTTTTATAGCTGGTCATGCATATATTTCTCTCTCTAATTTCTTAGCATAAGCATATGCTGATATTTTGTTCCATCTCAGAAACATTGTCCTGTAATTAATTATGCACAACAAATTGACAGAAACCATGTAGAGATGTAAGAGTCCATAGTCTCTCATTAGGGTGTATGACAGGTGGTATAACTGACAGAGCAAAATGTAGTCAATGTGATGTATTTCTGCTTTTTTCCTCTTCAAAATAGCTGCTTTAATTAAAATTTAATTTGAGTATGTGGTACCTCTGAGAGCTGAGAATTGCAGCTAGAATTTGGGGCTTACAAAATACATTAAGGTTAGAATTTAATGTAACTTTGGAAAAAATTAAAGAGCGCATTCACATGAATATTTTGAAACCTTTTTTCCCCCCTAAGAATACACAGAATAAAATGTATTCTGCCACTCATTTCTGTGATGCACAGCCAGTAACTGGAGGCAGGGGGAGAACCCTTTTTAGACTGCAGAGCTTCTGATCCTCAAGGAAGACCTGCACTGGATAGAACTTTAAAATAAACCATATGTTGCCTAGGAAAATACTGATATTTATGATCAATTGTCATACATAAATTATAACGTCATAGTGTGAAAACAAGAATAATAAATACAGAAGTGTTAGAATAATGCTACCCTTTACCAGCCTGCACTTTTAAAAGCAAATCCTGTTGTACTTTGAAATTAATCCTCTACTGCATCCCAAAATCTCAATTATCTTGGTCTTTTTGGAATTAGTGACACAAGATTCAGAGTAGGTTTGTTATTTCATTGTTAATGATGAAATAAATTTAAAAGCTAAAACATTTTAGAAAATGACCAGAGGGACATCCACAAAGAAAATATGCCTTGTAAAGATCCATTTTATTTGTGTCATCACTATATATGTATAGTCTGTTTTGCCAATTCCTTCCTTCTTTATGCAAGATCAATATAAACCTGATAGCAAAAGTGGTCAAAACCCAAACTTGCAAAAGTATCAGTGTTTAATTTTTGTTTGTAGTCAATTTTAGCTATTATCCAACATAATACCTAAATGTAATTTAAGCTTTTGTTCTTAAAAGTAGGGAAATTGAATATTTAGTGCCTGGTTCATCACTTGAAGTTGAGTGAAACCATTTCTTAACAATGGGTTCTGCTACCTGATGGTGACTAATTTTCAATGCAGATACTCAATACTTCCTGTAAACTGTGATATCATCCCTGCAGAACAATTTTAGTCTATGGCCTTGGTCTTTGGCCCCATTTTTTTTAATCCTTATTATTTTTTTATTGCAATGTGGGAGGTGGAGAAGGCTGGCACAAACCATTTCTTGTTTTGTTCCAGAGAAATATGTTTACAACTTTGTATGTATTTTAAAAATGTATTGTGACACTTTTAACCTGGGAGAGAAGTTTCCATAGTAGACTTGAAACCTGAGCAGAGACTTTGGAGTATGGGGAGTGCTCCCCAAGCTGCCAGAAGCTGTTTGCTGACTGTGAAGCTGCTCACTCACACCACAGGAGGGAGTTCCACATCAGCCTTTGGAGTATTTTCAGTTATGGCATTGTTAGTACATCTCAGTACAGTGCATTTCAGTTTGCCTTGTCTTAGGGATTGTCACTGCAGTAGGTTAATGTACAAAATCAATACACAGAGGTAACGTATTGTGACTGTTTACAACTGAACTCAGAGTACCAATGGATGGGTTTTGTCAAGCTATTTAAAAACAGAAATAAAAATCTTTTCTAAAAGACAAGAGGTAGTTTTGGTGCTTCTCATTCCAATTTTCCTCTCTATAAATTGTACAGATGTACTTGAAAAGATTGTGATTCTGACAATGTGAAGTCAGGGAGTGATTGTGATTCTGACAATGTGAAGTCAGACAGGGAGTGGTTTTTTCAGATATACAATTTGAGAGATGTGTATTTACAGGAACCAAACAAATTTAAAACCTCTGTGAGAATAAAAGGGCTTAATGCTTATACCTAATCTTGGAAATCTGGTATTTGAACTCAAGGCTCCTTTAATGATGTTAGCCACCAGTATTCATTAATGGGCATTCTTTTTACAAAGTTTTTTTTTTTTTTAGTGAGAAGCCTTAACAAGCCAGTTACTTTCAATGTAGTTCGAGGTATTTCCTAACTAAGCAGCTCCAACCTTACAGCACAGCTTCATTTTAAAGGGGAAAGCAAACCATGGTAAATAAATGCAATATCCTTAGCATCTCTGTTTCATCATCCAGGATAAACATTGCTGGGTGCTTCTCTGCACAGTTAAAATCACCATGATATTAACAGATAGGCCAGAGCTTTTGTTTTTGCTGAATGAAATATTCCCAAAAAGGAGTAGAATAAACATGTATCCTCTGCTTAATGTTGAACATTAAAAAATATTGAAACAGGAGCCACTCACCCTTCAGAGATCTCTCTTCTGAAGCTGCTATCAGGTGACTTTTTGATTCTAGACTCAAAAAATTTAGTTTTTGTTTGGTCTGCGGGTCTCTTGCTGTCACAAGTGATATTATTTTGGGAAGAATGTTATTGTTATGAGCAAGCCTCTGAAAAGAACTGGTACCTGAAGAACAGAACCCTGAAGAAAAGGTTGATACTCTGAGTACAAAATTATTGTGTACTATTTTTCTTAATGATGAATGCTGAGATCCTATTATCCTTCAAACAAGCATTTAAACAGGAAAAAAACTGAATATAATAAATCTAATAAAGTTCTGTAAAGTTTTGGCATGTGGTTAGACCTCCATGGCTAAGAAAGTGCTATCAGTGCTCCCTGCAGGTCACTGTAGGTTCCTCATGGCTTCTGGAATTTGTGTGGCAGATCCTGAAATAGTAAATTGTAGCCTTTGTCTGTCCACGATGTTCCAGCCACCCACTGTGACAGTGATGTGATACAGCCTCACTTGCTCACGTTGTCATCACTTTCAGATGGTTTATCAGTAGCTTTACATTGATATAATAGATGATACCTGCAATGGGGGATGTTAAGGAACTCAGAATACTTTTGCAAATAAACTCAGAAACAGACATGCTACTCTGCATATCCAATTCTCTTTCCATTAGGATATGAAAGACTTTGAAGTTGGATTTAAGTTGGTGGCCCATGACTTTGTGGTAGTCTCTTTGTTCATCTCATACTGTAAAATTCTGTAAGAGCAACTCATCTGTACAGGAGCCCAAATTTCCTGTCTACAAATCTGAGATTGCCAGAGGAATCTCTTACCAGTTTACACCCATCACAACATTTCTATCTTCAGTACATTCCCTGAAGAACAGTTTTTCTGGCAGGTACTATAGCAGCTTAAAATTTAAAAACCCTAAAACCTTAAACCAAACACAAGTACCAAAGATTCTGCTGAAGACATTCACATTTTTTAGAAAGAAGATTTTAAAAAAGAGAATGGAGTGCTTTACCTTACATAAAAAAAAAAAAAAAGAATTGGATGGGTTTTTGTTATCAAGAGCTGTGGCATGTTTGTAAAGTGCACTTGTAAGTCTTGAACGTTAGGAAGTGCTTTGTCTATTTGTTATCACAAGTATTTTTTAGTCATATCAAAATACTCCTTTATTTATCTTCAACCTTGTAGTTCAAAGAAATGAAAAAAACACAAACACATTTTGGAATTCTTTCAAGTATTATGTTTTGTTAAAAGTGCCCCCAAGGGCAAAGGACCAAAACCAACACAGACCTCTTGCTCATTGAACAAAAAGCCAGCAGCAATGACAAGCAGGATGCTTTTTGATGCTCTTTGTTGTTTTTTTTCTGGGGTTAGTGGCTGAAGCCCTAATCACTTTAGCTGGAAGTTATTCACAAATAACCCTTCTGAGCTCAGTAATCCTGTCTTGCTTTGTATCATAAAAAAATCTTTTCTGCAGCAGGGATTCCTAAATTACCTCTCAGATCCAAGCCTTGCATTCCAGGTACTGCATGCTGACTGCAAGCATGTGTGACCTGCTCCAGAGCTACAATAGCTACAGCATTTCCAATTTCTGCCTCCTAAAATATAAAAGCATTTAAGATTAAAACAACAGAAAAAAAAAATCATGATGTTGTATAGCATATTCTTAAGAGTTCACTTCTACCCCTTCAGGTATTTCTCACTTTAGGTCAGGTTTGTAGATGCTGAATTTTCTATCACGCTGAAAATCAGAGACTAGCACAAAAACTTGTCAAAGCAGACTGAAAATTCAAATCTTTTTTGAAGTTGGACAGCTTTCTTTTATCTTCTGTTCCCTCTAGCTGCTTTCTGAGTGAGAACATCTGTACAGACTACAGCAGGTTTCAAGTCCTTCACTTTGATATACGGTGTATGTTCCCAACAATCTGTTGCTTAAAATAAAAGCTGTCTGGTCTGTGTTGTCACTGTCAATCATAATTTTCAGAGCTCTTCCTCACATTTTCTTTCTGGTTTATAATCATTCGTTTGCAGTTGATAGCTGTATCTTCTGCTTTCCTTCTCTTTAGCTAAACTACTTACTTGCCAGTGCTGGCAAGCAGAAGTCTGCAGAGCTTTTCATCACTGGATATTTTATGACAGTCAGTTCATTAAGCTTTTTTTTGCTACTTGCTCAATTTACAGTCAATTCTAATATATTTTCATTAGGTATCTATAAGGAAATGTAGGTATTCCTGAGTGGATTTTTGAGCAGTTTCTCTTTAATCTCATAGGAAGGGGTTTTTCTGAAGGCCCCTATTGAAACTGTCCAAAGGTTTGATTCCATTTTGTATATAGCTATTGTTACTATGGCTAGTATAAAATAATGCTTTTATAAGTGAAAATATTTTTGGTCCATCTTTGTTATTCACATGTGCTTGTTAAATTCAGCAGGTGATCTGCCTGGGAGGGCTCTCCTGCCTCCTAGCAGATATTCCAGCCATGGTAAGATAATGTGATACACAAGATGACTCCACTCAACCTAACACACAAACCTGAGAGTCAAGGAATAAACTCATGGAGAAAAAAACAGAAAGATCAACAAATTTTTTTAAAAAGTGTTTTAAATGTATTTTTGGTTTAATTTGATAGGTTGTTTGGTTTTTTTTTTTGCCAGAAACATGGGATGAGAACGTGTGAATTAAAACTTGAGATGGGAAGCAACCTGGATATGATTTTCCTTTATAACAGAAACTGTCAAGTAGTTCAAATCACACAGGGAGGAGAGGGTTAACTAAGCACTGGAAATGGCTTCAGAGGAAATGAAAAAAAAGCACAAACACTTCACAACCTTTTTGTGGAAAAGGCAAATCATGCTTTTACAATTATTCCCCCAGAGATATTTCTGTTATCATAATGCTACATGGAGAAAGCAAGGTTGGGGTTTTTTTGGTTGTTTTGTTTTCTTTTTTGCATTTCAGAAAGTGTAATCAATAAGAAAAGAAATCTGATAGTGGGATTTATCTGTTTAAGTACCTTAGAGTGGTTTCAGTAGGACAAATCACAGCTCCAATCCTGTAATCCAATCACACAAGATCAGTACTGATGTCTAGCCCTGTTGACTTAATCAGAGCTCTGGAGCTGAGGATCTGTGTGAGCTGAGCTACAGTGCCTGGACTGGGTGATTTATGGGAGTATCATTAAATTTAGACTGGGTTAAAAGTGCAGAGTCAATGTGAATCTTCCCAGCCATTCAAATTGAGACAATATCCTGTTCCTAAAGGGCCTTGAAATTCATTGCATACATTCCAAATACTGTACTCTTCACAGAACAGCCATCTTTAAGAGTATTATCTTGGAAAAAAGAGACAGAGTTTACCATCTGACAATAATAATAACAATAAAATATATCATGTCTAAAGTTACAGCATATGGATGGTCTTTTAAGAGAAATCTCCTCAGAATTACAGTAACGTTTGCTACTTTGAATGATTAAATTGATAACAGCTTTTGATGAGACTTTTACATAGCTTTAAGCTCACTACTGCTTTTTAATCTTGGACATTCTCACATGAACTGCTCAAAGCAATTGTTAACAAGGTTATTAAAGCTTTTTATGAAAAAGAAGTCTAACTTTTTTATTTCCCGGAGTACTAAATTCTAAACTTTTCCTTCCTCAGCTACACATTGTTCATTTGTGATATGCTGGGTCTTATATTACTTTGCTTCATGTTGGTCCTGCAGTTAAACATAATTTTAATACTTTTAACTACTACTATCGATCAAGAAAATATATTGGAGTATCTTGAAATGGTGACTTAATGAAATCACACCAAAATTAATTAGAAAGTCCTTACAAGAAATAAGGCTGTTAGAAGAAATGGCTATATTTTCAGAGCACCTTTTCTTATCACAGTTTAAATAACAATAAATTATTTTTTTCAAATTACTCTGACAAACTGTTTTATATAATTTCTTGTCACTGTAAGGAAGAATCCACAGTTATTTTGCCCAGTTATTCTAAACTGTGTTATGACTGACACATTTATTGGCAGAGCAGTAAAAGTGTCTCCTTGCAATTTCCACTTAAAACAGCAGCATCCAGGAAATCTTTTGCTCATCATGCTCCCAGCACACCTCTAATATTGTGATCTAGAGATAAAAGACCATTTTGTTAACATAAAATATGAAATTGCAGTTTTCCTGACTGCATGTAGTAACTATGTATGAACACATATATAAACATCCACATGCCTTAATATCTGCTTGTTTAGATCAAGGGTAAATTTCTGCTTAAGTGCTTTCCAAAAATGATTAAAAGTGCAGTAGAAAGAATGAAAACACATCCCAAGTGTGTAGCCATAGGTGCTGCATTAAGCATTGTAAAAACACACCTTTCTTTGCTGCTGTGTTACTCTGGAATTAATACACACCTTCCAAACTCCCATTGTGATAAAGATATTGCTTTACTCATTACTGTTGCCTATGGTCAGCATTCTGGAGTAACATCTTTTATTGATTAGCAGTTTAGATTTCCAAGAATACTGATTTATCTGTATTTATCTGTCATTACTTGCAGTTTCATAACCTAATAAAAATAGTATTATTTCTAATAGGTTCAAGGCAGAATTTAATTATTTTAGCTGAAGAATTTGAAGAATTTATTAGAATATCCCAGCTTTACTAAAACAAAATTAAAATTACATTTATAAAAGGAAAAGCTTTGTACAAATTATGCAGGAAGTCCAAACCATTTCAGGAAAAAGCAGCAGCTTGAAAAAGAACTGCCAGGCAACTGTACTTTGTAGAGTAAATATGGAAATTCCACAGAAGCAATCAGAACACTGGAGACTCAAATATAAGAAACACATAAAAATGGAATAATTTAATGTATGGAAGAGGTAACCACTCTTGTCAACAAGATGAAAAGGTTTTAACTGTGAATGAGACAATATTTAAGAACATAACTAGTACTTGGCAGTGTATTTATCTTGCAAATGTGATTAAGATGTTGAAAAAATTATCTGTTTGTTTTAATTGCAGTTATCTGCCATCTTGTTTTTCAGGTTTGAAGGCTTTCTTAACTGCTGAGCTCTGGAAAAGCCTTTCAGAGTAAAGAGCAAGGGCAGGATTTTGTTAGTCAGGAGAATTTACCTGTGCTCATTATCCATGTCCTACTGGATGCCACTTCCAGCAGGAAGAGCAGAATGCAGGCCAGGGGGAAGAACATCCTTGCAGAAAAGAATTCATTTGTTCTCAGCTGGTACAATAACTCAACTAAGTATCTCAGATTCTCATGCTTTTGAAGTGTTCTCCATCAACAGCACATTTCAAAGACTGCTATGTGAGTCTTTCAGGCATAACTGTACTGTTATTCCCTAATGCTCTCAATTTTTTCTCCACAAACATGAAAAGAAATGGAGAACAGTCTATTTAAAAAACATATTCTTTATCCAGTGTGAAAACATTGAGCAGTCCACATTTACTTGAGCAGCTTTGTGCATTAAAACTGCACTAAAGTGAATAACTTTTTATAAAATATGCTTTAATGGTTTCACTATTTTGAAATAAAATTATTTGCTTTCAAAATATAGCTCCACCATCACTGGTTTGATTTTGGATATTTGGGAATTTCATCTATCCTGCTGAATGGCACACCTGCTTGATGCAGACATCCTTAAGAGGAGATCTTGCATCTGTGCAAATGAGATTTTTGCTGTTTGAAAATATAACAAAACTTTTAAAAATCTGCATTAAAAGGAAACAGAAAATGTTTAATTTCATTACTTTGTAGGACATTATTGTTTCTATTGTGTTTTGTACACTAAGTCAAATTTTTTTAATGTTACATTCCTTGTTTAGTCCAAAGCATGGCAATCTGCCAGCTGGAGCTTTTAGTGATAAATTCTGCTATACAAAGCAAAAGTTTTTATATGTGAGGCCACTTCCTTCTGCTATTTTATCATCTTCCTGGTTTTGTCTGTTTTCAATAAATGCCTTTGTATTTTCACATCTTTTATATGCTTGTATACACAGACACTTTCCTCTGTATTAAAACTGATAGTTGCAAGTTGGTAAGGATAAAAAAGCCAGATTGTTGACTTAAATTTCATTGCACTAATACACTATGTGAATCTTTAATGTTACAGTATTAAAAGATCTTAACATTGATATTAACAGTATTTCCTGAGTCTGCCAGTGGGGTGGAGAGGCAAGGATGATGTTTCACAGTAAGGTTTTAAAATGGAAATAATTTCTGGGTACAGCTACACTTCAGTATTACAGATTGGCACATGAAGGCTGGGCTCTCACAGTGAATTTGCATTATTTTAAAGCATCTCAAATTTAAATAGATTGAAATTTAAAATCTAAAAAGAAATTATAGTGGAGGCCAAACATATCTCCTTTTTCTGTCCCAAGGGGCTGAATATTTCTGCCTGAGGAGAAAAATCTAAAAAAACTCATCAGAAAAGAGAAGCCACAGAGAACCCTGCACACACAGTGGAACCTGAACAATCTTGAGGGAAAGGAGAATTTGAGTTAGGGGTGGTCAGAGGAGAAGGATGACATCAGAGGGAAAATGTTGAATTTGCAATGCAGCAAATTTGAGAAATGCTTCTGGAACTTACAAGAAAGAGAAGCTGTCCCTGCTGTTCCTGCCCATTTTAGCAGTCTGTCATGAATTCCTCTTTCCCACAAAAAATGTTACCAAGGATGTAAGCTACAAATCATCATGTACTAATCTTTTTATGAAGATCTTTTTTTTGTTGTTCTGCAGACCTATTGTTCTTTTACAATCATATTAATAGACTAAAAATAACAGGGGCACTTCTACCAGACTTAAATTACAATTCTGTTTCTTAAAAAATATTATTTTATACTGTGCTGATTGAGATCACAGAAATCTTTTTCTGACCACAGAGGTATAAGGTACCAAATTCATCCTTCCTGTAACTGTAGTGAGGTAAATGGAGTTACATAAGGAATTAATTTGACCTGTCTCCTCCATTTCCTTGGAAAAATTCTTTGTTTTTGCTCTTGCCAAGTTTTGACTCCCCCTTGCTTAACATCTTGTACCTAGAGACAGTTTTTCTTTCTTTAAGACTATAAAGAGAAATACAGTAGGGGAAAGACAATTAAGGTGAGGATCTGCTTTTTAAATTGAAAGTACACTTCAATTATGGTAAGAAAATGCCAAAACCTTTTTATTTGGTATAGATCTGTATGGGATTATTCTTACATCTGTGAGGATATGAAAGGTATAAAACAGCACATATAACCATGAGAGGATAAGGATTTAAGTAATATTTTTCTGCCCAAGACCCATTTATTTCTAACTGCTACAGCTGTAATAAACAAGGGCCTTTCTTGGCTAGAGACCATAAGAATTTAAAATATTACACATAACTTTTTAACAAAGAAACATCCCCTTTCCCCTAGACTCAACAGGTATATTCAAAAATAACCTATAAAAGAAGCTGAAATCCTGCACTCGGCAGGATTGCAATTTCATTATTGCAATTTCATGATGCAATCAATTTAACTTTTGGATGGCAATGTAGCATGAAATTTGCAGAAATTCAACCTGGCAGCACTAAGTTATTTAAAACCCAAAACCCTCAAAAACAAGGACTGGTGAGTGTCTTCCTGCTGGTGGTTTTAGGTTAGAATTGATATCATCTGTCTTCCTGCTGTCAGAAAAATGCCAGGATAAAGCCTGGTCTAAACACTGGAACTCATAGCTCACCAACCTTGAGAGAAATGCAATTACACGTTCATTTTTACTCTTGATCAATTTATTACCATTAGATGACCTAGGATTGCAGAGATGAGATGTAACAAGCATGTAAGCCTGAGTATAGGCTCAGTTTGAGAAGGGCTGAGCATGAAGAATCAGAAAGTGAAATTGATGGAGAGTCTGTGGTTCAGAATAAGGTTATAATTATGCAGGGATATTGTCCCCACAGACAAACTTACAATCCAGCAGCCTCCCTTCCTTTTTCCACACCATCTGTGTGTCACAGACTACCAGGGCTGCAACTGTGCCAATGTAACTGTTTGTGGGTCCAGAGCCTGAATTTAATCAATGGAGCAATTCTAGTTAAAAATTATTAGATTAGACAGAACTTCAAAAACCTGGATTGAATGATTTGATTTAAAGCGTGGCTTCACGAGCAGCTGCACAAACAGCTCAGAGGCCACAATAAGTCAAAATCATTAGTTGCCAGTTCCTGCTCCTGTCTGAATTTATGGTTCCATATTTATTAAACCCAGATTTGTGCACTGCTGACTAGCCACCAGCAAGATTTGAGCCAGCTCATGTGGAGATATGCCATTGCATTTCACTCACTGGTGAATCAACACGAGTGAATCACCTGGTGTGACCCCTCTAACACTGTGTCAGGAGCAAGCACAGCTTGTCACTTGGCTGCCACCTGTGCCAGGGGATGCCAGCCCTGCTACACTGGGACTTGGCTGAGGAGGCTCCTTCAGGCAGGAAAAGGAACGTGGGAGCTCCCACCCATCAGCTGCTGCCACTGCAGCCAGAGCAGGACTCGTGCATGGTTTGCAGCCCAGCTGCACCTCCCACTCCAGGATGAACTGGGAATTTTAAATTCCCAGGCCTTGGTGAGACTGGAGAATGCTATGTGTGAACACATCAAACCATGCCAAGCTGGAGTTAGCCAGCAGAGTGGAATTCAGACTGTGGCTACTTCTCAGGGTGGGAACAGTCTGGCCTTAATCAGCACACTCTCCTTTGAGAGTTAATTTACATTAAGTTCTTGTACTTTCCTGAGATAGTAAAAACCTCCCAAGCTTCATGCAAAATTCCATTCATGATCTGCTTCAGCCCATGTCCTTTGAATCCAAGTCCTCTTTTTCTGTTATTTTAGGCCCAGCTTTCATGCTAGAAAGCATCCTGCCTGTGTCTAGTACTGTACATAATTAATACAGGTAGAACAAGTTCTAATGCAAAGTATATTTCAGATCAGAAGCATTACAGAGGTGGTGGACCTTTACATTTTTTGATGCATTTTGTTTTCCACACTGGGACGTTCTGGTGTTTTTTCCTCAATGACTCACAAGTGGCCCTATCAGTGTTACACAATGGAAACATGCACTGCCTTCCAAAGCCAGTAATATTTGATGGTAGGAGTAGATAAAACTCATTTAGAAATCTTAAAAAACCACAAACCCTCAAATGTGTCAGGAATAGGAATTCAAAATAAGGTCCAAATAAAATTCAGGATATGATTTCAAAGTTAACCTGAGAGAAAGCCCTGCAAAATTCTTAGAAAAGAGGTATCTTTATTCTTGGAGGTTTTGACTATTTTACTGGAACTAGCTTCCTATCCATACAAAAAAGGACCATTCATATAAGATGTTTGAATTGCTAAGCTTTAGCTTTGATGTTCCCCAAAGCAATATAAAATACCTGCATGTAAAATTTTTTTGGCCTAAATGAAAGGTACAAGCACTTTTGAAACCTTTGAGACAACCAGCAAACAGGATTTTCTACAAAAATGTTTTTCCAGCTGTGAAAAATATGATAAGTGTGACAATATAAACATTTCAAGAAACAATACATGGCTAAAACCCATGTGCCAGGCAGAGGAAGTCAAAGAGTTTGCCTGAGGGGTTTAAGAATATCAGATTATTCAAGTACTGATACATTAAAAAAAAAATAGGGGAAAAAAAGACATACTGATGGACTAAGACTTTCCTACATGGAAACTATTAAGCAATGCTCCTTAAAAAATAAAAACTGTTTGATTGTCTAGATTTGAAGTAAAAGTATTCTTTAATACAATGGCTGGGTATCAATGACAGTGATTCTGTCATCAAGATGTTGTTTTAGGAAATGTAATGCTTGCACCATTTTTCTAAAAATGGGAGAGCATCTATGTGAACAAGATGTAAAATCAACCAATCAGTCCTAGATTATAAAACACTGCACAACACCTGTTTTGTTTAAGATGTATCTGTATTTTTGCTATAGATGTATATTCTCTAAGATTAACTGTTTTTCTTCAGGGTAACTATCCATCTTACCAATTCTAAAAGAAATCACACTAAGCCAGACTTGCAAATTAGTGATGTCTTGCCTAGACAAGAAATGGGAATACGTGCATGGAGGTGACAGCCTCCTTAAATAATATCTCAAAGAGTCTTCCTTCCAACAGTAAGGAGCTTTATACCATCTCCCTGTGCCTCATACTGACATCCAGTCTGATGGCCCAACACTTATTCATTGCTTTCTGCATTGAGAAAATTCAGAATTTTATTTCTTATACTTGAACTACTATCCATGTAGGAACATCCTCATAGCTCATGCTTTTGATTAGAAACAAAAACTTTATGAAATCTATAATCGTAAAATTTTTATTTTCATTCACTGCTCTTGGAATCTGGTCCAAACTGAAACCCACAGAAATGGTTTAATATTTAATGAGCTTTATAGACCACAAAAATGTGATGTAAGGGTTTCAGTTGTCTTCACTGACTCTCTATATAGGGACAAATGCCATAACAGATGTGCTCCTCAACCCTTAAAATGAAAAATGACATGATAAATTACTTCTTAGTGGAAACTGAATCATAACAGTTACTGAACTATCCAAAGAGGGACAAAAAAAAATAAAAAGACAAAGTATATTACCTGAAAATTCAGCAGTAACCACATTTATCATTGAGGAATCAACCCTGCCAACAGCAGGTTTTGGAGAAAGCCCAATTTTCCACTAAAAATAATTCCAACAGACCTGCTATTAGACTATTATTTACATGAATGACAGACTATGAAGTTCTTCCAATACAGAAGGTTAGACTTGTGGATATGAAACTGGCAAAACATACTGGTGGTAAAAATAGACCTAAGACTACAGAAGACACTGCAACAAGGTAAACAAAAATTGAGCAATCCTGGGAAAACTGTTGATTGAAAGTCTCAACAATATGAAGAAAAAATTAAAATTCATATGTACTTCTAGACAGAAGAATGATCAAAATTCAAGAAAACACAGTAGATGTGACAAAATTATTCACATGAGCGGGAAATAATTTATTAGAGTTTGTCTTGGAATTTGCTGAGGGTGTAACCTGTATTGCTTCTGGCATCTTTGCTGGTAAGGAACTACCCTGTATTTAATGGTAGTGGTGTTGTTACTGTTAAATTGCCAAAAACCAGGGAGGAGTTCTGCTATGGAAGAACTGCTATAGCTACGGTATAGAACTGTGACTGTAATTCTTCACTTGATTTTACACATTTTCAAAAAATCTACTCCTGACCTAGTTAGGTTTACAGCCAGACATGAGCTTTACTTTATACACATGAAAATGAGGCAACAGGGTGAAAGGTTTGATCTTAAAAGTTTCTGTGACACCTCTTACCTACAGATTGAACAGCTCTGTCCACTAAAGCACCCTGTACACACAATTAACAGCTTTATGCTTAGAACACTTGTAGGATCAGGCCCATGCAAAAGTGAGTCTATTTATGATACATACAGCATGAATGAAAATGTTTTAAGGAATATCTGCCATCCTTTTGAAGACACACAGCCTTGGAGAGAACACTATTAATTTCAGTACTCTTTTGTACTATGTATCATTAAAAAGTCATTCTATTAAAGTGAGACTGGAAAGAACAGATTCTTCTTTAGAGGGTATTAAATGACATATATTCCAGAGTTCCAACACAGTAACCTATATATTTAGCAAAACACTGAAAATTTCCCTGTTTAAGTTAATAATGAAAGTATAATAAAGAACATTTTCCATATCTCTTGAGTTTGGAATTGGATTTCACCAAGAAGTTTCTATAAAATATTGCAACTGGTCACTTGTAATTAGGACAGACATTTTTCCTATCTTCCTTGCACCACAAAATAATTTTTCTCTTTGCTATTAATTTGGAGAGTTGACTTCCATAAAGTCAACAGGAATTTTGCACTGAATGGGTGAAAGGAAGACTGTTCTCCACACTTCACTCTCCCCTGCTATTAGAATTAGTGATTAAGCTTTTTTTATTTTGGACTAGAATTTTCCTTGTAAGAAAAAGGAAGGAAGTCAGGAAGGCTGACAAACAGAAACAAGAACATAAAAGCATAGACTTTATATAAAGGTGTAAAATAGCATAAATGAAATGAAGGCAAACAATCTGTGATTGATTATAAAATTAGAATTTTTCACATGAACCAGATTCCCCACTAATGTAAATGAACAGTTTGCTCAGTGTGCAAAAATAGTCAGAGCCCACTGTCATTTCATCTGCATTAAGTATTATTTTAAACCATCCTGTAATGGCACTTTATAGACATAATTTCAAAATAAATCTCTTACCAAGGTGATGCTTCTGTTTTATGTAATCATATCCTTTTTTATAACTAACTTCTTAAACTTATAACAATATTCAATTTAAAATATGGAAGACAAAGAGGAGTACTCTAAAGGTTTTTGATTTTTAGATGAGGTAAGACACCTTATCACCAGAGCAGCTGTCAGAGCCAAACCTCAGCTGCAATAATCACCTACAAGCAGCAGTGTCAAGAGGTGAGTGCTCCTGACACAGCTTCCTAGACGGTGCTCTGTCCCATGCCAGCCTACGAAAGGAAAACGAAAACCCTGATATCTTCCTGTTGGCTGACCCTTTCCTCCCACAGCTTCCTTTCTGAATAAAATTTTGACACGAACGGTTTTTTAAAAATAATAAGAGGTGGTGCCAAGGAAGGAAGGAAGGAAGAGCGATGTGCGCCAGTACACTTCTGCTTACCTTTCACAGACTTTGGAGGCTGCTGACATCCCGACTCCCATGGCAGGTCACTCACTGAAGGTCTTGACTGAAGACTCATGAAACCGCACAGATGCTCTGGCTCCTAGGGCAGTAGGGAGAGTCCTTTCTGTTACCCACACAGCCAATGCTCACGGACACACAGCCCTGCACCGCCCACGGGGCACGGTCCCACTTCTACACCCGGCTCCCCTCGACCCCTGTGGCAAGGGGAGCACCCAACACTGGACCCAAGAACAAGGAGCAAGCAAGAATCAGCAGAAAACAAGCAGAAACATCACATGTCTCGGGCTCTTTTCCAGAGACTTCAACCCACCTCGGCCCCCTGCACTACGCTGCTTCAGGCCAGCTCAGCCCTCACCTTCCAGTCTCCTCCCGCTCTGCCCCGCTTCCCTTTGTAACCTCCCCAAAGGAGTCCTTAGACCTCCACAAAAGAGCCAGGGGCTCTGCAGACATTTTCTGGCTCTTGCAGACCCCCAAACAAGACCCCAGCCGGCACGAGCCCAAGTGACTCGGCCCAGGCTCCTCTCGCTCCCGACCGCCCGGGCGACCCCCGACAGCCGCCGGCCAAGCGGCTTTAGGGGCCTCGGCGCTGCGGGGCCGCGCCGTGCGGGACCTGCCGGGGAGGGAACGCCACAAAGGGCAGGCAGGAGGCACAGAGGCTCCGCTCCGCAGCTCGGCCGGGGCGCTGAGGGGAACGGGCAGCGCGGCGCTGGCCGCGACCCTGCGGCGCGGGGGTGNGAAGAAGAAGAAGAGAAGAAGGAGAAAGAGAAGAAGGAGCAGGAGCGGCCGCGAGGCGCCGAGCGAGTGGAACGAGCCCCGGGCCTCCCTGAGCCGCGGCTGCCGCGGAGCGTCCTGCCTGCGGTCCCAACATGGACGAAGAAGGTGGCGGAGGTGGCGGCGGTGAGTGCGGGGGAACGCGGCCCCTCAGCCGGCGCTGCGGGCGGCAGGACGGCAGGAACCCCTGAGAGCAGCTGCGGCCCCTGCCGCCGGTGCTGCCCCGTCCTGCCCGGTGCCCCCGGGCCGAGCCGCTGTATCGGCGCTACCGAGCAGTGCCCGGGCGGGGGCCGGGCCACAATGGGGGCTCTGTGTCCCGCGGCCGGGCAGGGTCTGGCGGGGGCGCGGCGGGTCCGGGGGCGGCAGGGCAGGGCAGGGCAGGCGGGTCCCGGCCCCGCCGCCGTGACAGCCCCGTGCTCGCTGCCGCAGCCGCTCCTCCGCTGCGAGACGGGAAGGGGCAAAATGTAAAAAAAGTGCGCGTCTGGAGGTGTAGGAGCGGAGAAAAGAGTAATTAAGCTCAGCGAGGGCTCTGTTTGTGTGTGTCATCTTAATGGAGGCTCGGTGATAATCACGGGGCGGTTCAGCCAGTTTAAACGAGGTGAACTGTTCCCAAAGGCAGCAGCCTTAACCTTACCATATACTACTTTTAGAAAATCCGGACTCGCACGTTGGGGAAGCTTTTATTTGTATTTTTTTTATCTTTTGGAGAACCGTCTTGCGCGCTGCCCCAGTTTAAGGCACTGCAGACGTGCCACACGCTTCCCTCCTTTAATTTATAATGTGTTTCGTGAGTGCGTGTGTGGAGCTGGCGGCTGAAATAACCAGTTCTTGTGTATCATCAGCGATAATGGTGGCTGGGCAGGAGCTGATCCTGCCCTGGGGCAGAGAGGCATCGACGGCACGGCCTGCCCTGTGTTCGGCGTGTCTGTGACCGTCTGTGCCGTGCTGCTGCGGAGTGGAGCCATCAGGGTTTATCTTGAACCCAGTGCTAAACAGGCGGCCCTCGAATGCATTGGCTGGTGTTTAAATAGGTAAAGTGAGGGCTAAGCATTGTCTGATTAATAGTTGCGCGGTACTTGCTAATTCTGAATATAATTACCCAGAACTCGGAAATCAAGAGGGTGTGGCGTTTGTTTTGACAACTTGAAAAAATAATGCTGTGATGAATCAGGAAAATAATTCTTCAAACAGTGGGTTGGAAATGTGGCGGTTTCTTTGCAGGCATTTCTGCTTGTTTTGACAGTGATAGACTTAAACTCTTAAAAAAAAAATCTGAAAAAGGAAGACGAAAGACAAAGCAAGCCAGTCCTGAAAAGTTATTATTCAAAGCAGTTGAACACTGTAATTGTAAAGAGCAGAAAGCTCATTTAACTCAAAATATGTTATTTTCACGGTATTAGGGACTTGCATCTGTAGTTAAGGGAAATGAACATGCTTGTTATTTGCACTAACCCTGTGTAATATAGCACTTAATCATGTGCAAAATATAAACTAGAAAATGCACATATTGCTGAATTAATCTTTCATAGGATGTTAAGCTCTTCAAAGTTGTATTTTCATGGGAGGACAAATACTCAGGACGTGGAGATGACACAGTCTATATTTAGCTAAATGCTGATTCTGTATGTGAAACCAGATTTGTACCTCTAGAATGCAAGTGAAGCTAATATCACTTTAATAAACACATTGCTTTTTTGGGGCAAACTACAGTATTGTGTACATTCACATTGGTTGTAAAACAATTACAGAAAAGGAAGACTGGAATTTTGTTTTGCATTTGGTGTATATGACATTTTACTCTTCTTGTAAGTATTGCACTTTATTCTTCAATAGAGACCCAGTCTCACTTTTTCTCAGGGGTTGCTGTCAGTTTGGAACACCTGGATTAGTTAGGTAATTTCTTTTTCAGTTGGCAAGTTGTTAGTTTGTTTGGGTTCCCCCCCCTTTTTTTTTATTGTCAGGAAATGTGTGGATTTGACAGCCTGTTTTAAAACTCTTTATTGCTGTTGAGTGAGACTTTTGATACCCTGAGCAATGAGACTCCCTCTGGAGCCTGACCAGGTCAGCCCAGTGTTTTGAACTTCTGCAGGACGTTCTAAATCCTCATAAAATTGACATTATTGAGTGGGAAGCTTTTACAGCTAAGCTTATCACTGTGCACAGGTGTTTTAGGAAGTATGCAAAATTATTTAAGGGCTGCACAGAGTCACTCTAATTAGAGACTTGAACTAGATAAGCATGTAAATATCTAGGACATTAAAGTGTGATTCAGAAGGTAAGCTGCTATTCCCAGTTCAGCTCTGCCTGCTGCGCTGCTCCTCAGTTTGATTTGCATCCTATGCTTCAGTTCTCTTATTTGTCAAATGGGGTCAGTTGTTTTACCACCTCTGATAAAAACTGTGAATGAAAACAGAGCTGTGTAGAGTCAAAATTTATTATTTTAGAAGCACTCGATGGAAGAGAAATGCTTATTAAGGGAATTGTTCTAAGTACCTCCTTTTCTTTTGGATGTGGAGCCCTAAACAGGGCCGTGCATTTCTGTTTTACAATCCACTTCCACACAAGCCTGCCATTGATTTCAGCAGAGGCTCTGTGCATGGATTATTGATGCGATATGATCCGAGTCACTCGGTGTTTGGCTCAACTTTCTTTTGTGTCCTGATTAAAATATCTCTGTGGTTTGCTTAGTCCAGGAAATTTCTCCTCCTCCCTCTCCCCACTTGGTTTTAGACTGCATCTTGTGTGATTTGAGTGGCTTTTCTCTCGGGCTCACAGTTGGGTGGTGGCGGTGCCAGTGGCCGAGACCCTCGTGTTCAATGGTGCTCTTGGTGTGGTCACACAGTGAGCGAGTGATCCTCTGGGAAAGGTCAAAATGTATAAACAGTCAGTGCTGCAGGCACAGCACAGAACTCCTGTTTGTTTGCTGAATTTGACTCTAGCCATCCAGCAGCTTTTCAATCCCCTCAATTCAGTTTTGTGCCATTCCTCTAGAAAAAGACTGCAAGATTGGGTGCTTACCAGCTTCTCTGTGTTTGTTTTGTGCTGTCTCTACAAAGGGCTCTAGACAGACATGCCAGAAGGTTAAAGTCCTGCTTCTATTTAACAAATAGACCGAATTATAGCACTAATTATGGCATTGAGGTTTCCCTACTGTTCCCCAACCTCTGTGCTTTATTTCTGAATGTTGAAGCTGTTCTGGATAGATCATTTGGGTTGCCAAGCTCTGTTAGTTGCTGGCTGAGCTTGCCAGCGATGGTGCCAGGTCTCACGTTGGGTCTGTGATGAGGACAGAATGTAGACAGTCCTTCATTAGCAGAGACACCGAGGGACCAGATCGTGGCACAGAGGACTCGGGAGAGTGGCTTTGCTGCCAAACCAGACTTAGCAGGGTCACTTTTTTCTTCTGCAGGGCAAAAGAGTTACCTACTTATAGGTAAAAGCTGTTAAATGTAACAAATGACACAGATTTTTCTTAGAAAAAAAAGTTTTTAAATTGTTTAAAATTATGTATTTGTATTTTAGATGTGAGCAGTCTCATCTCTTCTTTCCACGTTGTAATGTCTTTCAAAGGTAAACCTTAAAGATATCAGAGGCCATGAGAGTTCCTCATGGTTATAGACATTTGCTTTGCATTTAAGACTAATTCTGCATGTTTTCTTATTTTATGAGATTCTTTTATTATAAACAAATGTGTTTTAGCACAGAAGAACGTTAAATATGTTTCGCTCCCTACTCATCAATAGGGATAACTTGTACCAGTAGTTTTAAATAAAAATTATCCCAAAGTCCCTCAGAGGAGGGCTTGTAGTTTTAAATGGCACTTTAGGGAAATCACAAGAATATAAAAATGCACCTGAGTATTGGATTGACCACTCAGCTTGGTTCTAGGGAGTGAAGAAGAGCAGATACAGACATAGTCTTTTTATGTAATTAATTTTTTTTATATTCTTCTGCCAGCCAGCAGAGCTGCATGCTAAATGTGTTTTTTGCTAAATAGATATTTCTTCATGCTAAACCAATCTCATATTTCTACGGATTACCTGCCAGCTCAGTAGGATCTTAATTTTTAGCCCCAAACTATTTAATCTGTTATCACTGCAGTAAATAATGTCATAGTGAAGTATTATCAGTTATGTTGTATGTATTAGTTGTTTCTGGTAGTATCAGAAAACATGCTTGTTAACTGCAGTAACTTTTCTTTGCCTAACGTTTGATATTTTTAGCTGTGACTTGGAAGAAAATGTGAAATTTTTGCTGATAGATTTTCCAGGGGTGTTTGGTTGCCAAATTGGATGTATTGTTATATAATGGTATTTGGTGACATGCTCAGCAGTGTAAGCACGCCGTGGATTTAGGGGAGCAGCGTGCCTGTCTGTGCTGTTGCAGCTGGGAAGGAAAGCTGGAGGATTTACAGGCAGGGCCAGAGTGTGTTTTGCAGAACAACAGCTGGGAATCACCCTAACAGCCACATGAAAGTGGGCTCCCCGTGGGCTGCTGTTACCAAATGGATATTGCAATCTTTTAATATCACTGGAGTTCCAAGAGCTTTCACCAATTGAAGGGCTGCAGAAGGTGAGGCAACACAGTGATTTTCAAGATAGATTCTGCAGTTTGCATCAATTTTTTCAATCCCATCATATTTATTGCTTCCCTTTCTTTCTTTTTAGGGTTTTGAATGCTTTCTCAAGGGAAAATGAAAATGATGGCTTTCATCCATTTTATTCCTTTTACAAAGATGTGTGGTGATAGGACAAGGGGTAATGGCTTTAAACTGAAAGAGGATGGATTTAGATTAGATTTAGGAAGAGATTCTTCATTGTGAGTGTGGTGAGACAGTGGCACAGATTTCCCAGAGCAGCTGTGGCTGCCCCATCCCTGGCAGTGTCCAAGGCCAGGTTGGGCAGGGTTTGGAGCAGTCTGGGACAGTGGAAGGTGTCCCTGCCCATGGCAGGGGAGTAGATGAAAAGAGCTGTGAGGTCCCTTTCAACGCAAACCATTCTATCATTCTGCTTGCTGTCTTTTTGTCCTATAAGCCTTTCTTTTCCTACACCAGTAGTGGTTTGAAAAGCTTTAAAATGTCTCGCTTAAACTGTAGCTCCATCCTACCTGCTGCAATCTTTTGCCCCATTCTTTCCTCCTAATTCTTTCCTCATTTCTCTCCTAAAGCAAAAATGGTTTAGTCTGATGCTTTATACGCCCCATCTCTGACTCCAAGGACAATGTTTGAGCTACCACTCATCTGTTTTCCTTGTTGGAAGTCATGGAACAAGCTGTGTGCAGTCACTCCCTGAATTCAGAATATCTCCTCAAGGTTTATCCTAGGTCCTTTCCACACTTGTTTTGACCCCTTGTACTCAGTACATTCTCTTCCTCCTCTTTGTACTGCCAGCTGCCTCTAGTACTGTTTACTATAGTTTTCTTTTTGAAATCTTGCTTTTTTTTTTTCCATTTGACTGTTCTCTCCTCCTCTTCCTGTCTCCCTTGCTTTTTCATTTGGAAGATGATCTTCCTACTTCCAGCTTTTTTGGTGAAGATTTGCAGGACCCCGTGCTTGCTTTAATGTTCTCTTCCTCACTACATCTTGTTTCTGGATAACAAAATGTGCAAATAAGAGTGAAACTATTGTATTTAAACTAATGACTCACAGCCTATACTCTGGGCTCTGGATCCAGTACCATCTGTCCCAGCTAAAATGTTGGCTTGTTTGCCATCTTAAGATTGCGTAATTGTCATCTTAAGCTTAATGAGTCTGAAACAGAGCTCTTAATGTTGTTTCCACCCACTTCCTCTTTTTGATGTCTTGGGACACACGCTGGCATCCCGAGTGGTTATTGACAAGTAAATAGTGAGCTGTTGTAATTTATTGCTTCTTAAAAAATAGTCGGTAGAGAAGTTGTAATAAAAATGGCAGTGGAAGGGCAATGCAAGAGTATTGACATACTTAGGAGATAAATTATGTTCTCTCATGCAATGTTAATTTTCCTGTTTGAATGCACAAATAGATTTAATCTGGTTATGGGATCACATTTTCTGACCAGCCAGCACACAGGTTAGCATTTTGTGGCAATTGAGTGAATCTATATGGATTTTTTATTTCTTTTTAAAGTAATGTGATAGTTAATGATTTCTTCTTCACTTCTCTGCAGTTCAGGAGTACGTAAGCATGTACGAGAGGATTGCACTAATTTTAACAAGGAGCTTGGACCTAATGACCATGTGCTTCATTCACAGAGGATAAAAATAAATCCTTAGCAGCTGGATTGTTAGGAAAACCTGTCAGTGTATAGAACTGTGAGGCAGGGATCCCAGGGAAGTGAACACATGGTGTTTTACTTTGTTTTGTAGAAGCAAAAGAGAAGTTGTGTGAACAGATGTGCTGTTGGCATTTCTGACTGCTTCACTGTTCATTCTTTTAGAGCAATATGTTGTACAGGAAAGGTGTATGAACGAGGTAGTAAGAGCCTATTTATTTATGTCATTTGTGTAGTTTTAACGTTTAGCAAATGATTTTTAATTGCATGCGACTTCCTTCTTTTAATTTCAACAATTTCATGGGAAAACTAAGTATTGCAAATTTTTTTGGACAGCAGTGTTTCCTCTTAGTGGGATAGACATACAAAATCTGCTAGAAAACCATGTGTTTTGTGGTCCTCTGAGATTTGCCTGAAGAAGGAAATGGCTTGACCTATTTGGTTGCTATGAAGTAAAAACATTCTTGTTCTCCTTTTTTTTTTTTTTTTTGGTGAACATCTGTGTCACATTTATTTCATTACTTTCTGAGGTTCTTTAAGCACATTATTTGCTAATATGAAGTTTTATTTAAGGAAAATGAAGTGATACATAGCTGCTTCCACAATTTCATCGGATTTCTGATATCTGCTTTTAAATAGGTTTGATATAGGTGGGTAGGTTTTCCAGTAAAAGTTGACATGTTGAAAGGCAAACATGAATGTTATCTAGTATTTCCTAGGGAAAAAATGTGTTTGACAAATTCAGTAGGATCTCATGGAGTTAACAGGAAATGTTGCATGCTGGAGCCCTGGGAAATCTAAATCATAATCTCATTTAGGATTTGAAGATGTTTTGATTTAATTTTTCAACAGCTTGGCCTTCATAGTGTGGTTTTAGTGATTAGCCTCATTTTCAGGTGTTTGTTATAAAAATAAGTAGTTATCTTATGCCAGGTGTATGGAAGAATTGATTCTTTTTTTAGCAGCATAATGGAAATTATCCCAATGAAGAGAGATTTTATTGATTTTACTGACAATTCTTCTGAATTCCATAAGAAAATTCTTCGACAAGAATCTAAGATCAGTCAATTTGTGAATGGTAGATCTGAATTCAGATCTAACTTCTACTGTCATGCCCAAGGAGTTGGTTGGATTTTTTGATATAAACTCTTAATAAAAAAAGGAGAAACTGGTGTTGATTTTTAGATGAAATATCGAGTGTCTTAACAAAACAAAAAAGCTGTGTGAAAATGATGAACTGTGAGTCTGCTGATCTCAGGGTACGGAAGAGGCTGACAGTAACTGTGAGAATTAGTTTTGGTGACTGTTCTATCCAGTTGCTGGTTCTCACACAGCTTGTAGGAACATCTGCTCAGTCAAATTAGATGGAAATGGAGGCTGTGCAAGGTGTGCTTTGGCAGAAGGAGCCCATGGGTAGGAGAACAAATGTGGCCAATGTCTCTTGTGCTCACTCTTGTTCTCACACATATGCATGCACCAAAAAAGGCTGAAAAAAAATTAGCATATGCAAGTAAGGGAAGTGCCTCACACTGTTTTCTCTAAGAGGAGCTGGGAGATGTAATCTCTTCGTGAGTCACCTCTAAGGTTTTTATACAACTGCCTCATTAGTGTAACTTCTAAAATGCAGATTTTCATTTTTTTTGTTTTAAAATCTGATTCATATTGCTAAATACCATTGGTGCTGTTTTGTTGTTGAATTCCAAGTATTCAGGAGTCTATTTGCTGTTACATATTTGCTTTCATGTACTGTAGATAGTCATGTTGCTTAATAAAGTCCTTGTTTAGCTCACAATCAGTGTTGTCTGTAGATTCAAATTCTGGCATAAACAGATCCCATTGCCTTACTTATTAGAGAGGGGAGTTCTCAAAAGGGGTATTTGTGGTTGCATTAGTTACTATAAAATAAGGAATTATGGTTGCTCGAGGCAGTGTTTCTTATATTCAGCAGCTGGATTCCAAGTAAGTTTTTTTTGTTGTTTTTTGTCTTTTTTACTCAAGTAAGTTTGTCCTAATGAACTTCCTGCCCAGTCATTCTGTTGCTTCGAGGAGGAATTTTCCCACCAGGCCATTTACTCTGAGTACAACTTTGACCACTTGCAAATGAAAATTTTGAATTTGTAAAGCACGTTTTTGTTCCACTCTTGTAGCTGCCCAGCCAGGGGATGTGGAGGAAAGTTTTTTTCCCAGGAAGCTGAGGTTAAACCACAGTGGCCATAAGAAGAGATGGTGGCTCTGTTAGGGAGAAACTCCATTCCCAGGGAAGAACTTTGCAAGTTAAAGGTGTTCTCTGACCATGAAACTCCTCATTTATACAGGACAGGGCTGGGTCCTGCACAGGATCATTCTCATTCTCTCTTGAGAGGCCTGACCCCTCTCCTGTACATGTGCAGTGTTCCTCTGGCTCTGATCCAAGCAGGAGCTGCTGCTGCTGATCCATTGTAGCAGATCTGGGAATAAATCTCTGGACATCACTGTGTGGGGTAGGTGGATGGGCACCTCTCGACAGTTTTGTGGTTCTCCCTTCACATTTTTCGTATTTTTTGGTTCAATTTTTTTAATGGTTTTTTTCATTCCTTTTAACTGAAAGGGTTCTGCTTGGTACCCACCCAAAACAAGCACTTAGTTTGCCTTCAAGAGCCTTCATCAGGCTGAAATAATCCTTGCTATAGTCTCGTATTTTGTAAACCTGATATAGACTAATTGGAGGAAACTCACTTAGCATTTGGTATCTGTCCAGTAAATGCATACATGAGTAGTCCTTATTCTGGAAGTATATAGTCATAGACTCAAAAGTAACTGTGTTACTTTACAGACCTTTTATTTAACTTCCTCTTCTGTGATTCAGTTTTGACCTACTATACCCTTTTAGTCATTCAAATTATCATACAATGTAGCTGCAGCATTTTAAAGCAGCATCCAGCATTCATCTGGGGACAGGGAGAGTTTCTGTGCTTGTGTTCTCATCTCTCATCAGTTGTGCTGCTATCCCTGATTTGCAGTTTGCAGATGAACCATTTCATAAAGTTGAAACTGGTAGCCAAGGCTGGTCAGAGTTTAGGGAGTTGGCTCTTTGTGTCTAGGAAAACATTTGCAGTCTCAGAAGGGAGAGATTGAAAAGTTCCAGGTATGTGTGAGTAGTTTATTCTTTGTGTAGATGTTGCTGATTAATTCTGGAATCTCAGAATTCTGGGAATCTCAGGCTGAGCCTTCAGCCTGTATTCTGTGTATTATGTGTGATCAGCCTTTCCAGGCAGCTGACATTTCAGTTTGCTGTACATGTTTCAGCAAGGATAGATGAATGGAGCATATGGAGTTGATTATTTTTTGGCTATAGGAAGTGGATTTTTGTGCATTAAATATAGTAACTTTCTTTTTTTAAATATCTGAGCGGAAGCTTCCCCGCTCCCAGTGATTTTTTATTTTTTTTTAATAAGAATACATGTAACTTTCTTCACTCTCATTTTGTGCAATGTAAGCTGGAAAGACTGCGATGCTTAGTCTTGGTCTTGTACCAATAAATGACATAGTATCACATGAATGTTTTAAAAGATTAGGTGATATTTTATAAGAGCAAACATAAAAAAAAGACTCGTTTAAGTTCTTCCGCTGTGAATTCACTGATATTCAAAGTAAAGAGACTATGCCTTATGTTACTGTTCTTATTCTACTGAAAACTTATTTATTTTCCTTTTGTATCTTCTACCTGAGCAGTAAGCCTAGAAAAGTAACATGTGTTATGAAGGGGAAAGGTTGGGTGAAATTGGTAATCCAAATTAAATACAAATAATACTCTCAAGTTTATAGAGCCTGTGGGTGGGTGAACTTGGCAGATCAATCCGTTGTGGTATGTTAGACTTGAAAGAGCATATGGAGATGATTATTTTCTGGCATTTTGTAGTAAAAGTTTTTGAAGAAGGAAGTTTTAATTTTATTTTAATGTATTTTATTATTTTTTAAGAAATGAGGCGAAAAATAGGAAGAATAACATCTTTTGCATTGAGTAGTAAAATAGTTTGTTGTAGTAGCATTTGAAAAAAACAATTTATTTGAAGGTAAGCTGCTAAAAGAAATTCTCCTACTGTTTTCCTATTGGCTGTCTTGTTTTCTGAAGGCAGCCCAGGATCCTGCGCAGCTGGGACTAATACAGGATCCAGCTGTAACTTTTTTATTTTGTTGTTCAGATGTCCGGTGATGGTCACATCTAAGTTATTGTGTGGAAATTCAGTAAAGGAAAAGGGTAGGGTGGGAAAAAAGTGACTCTCCATAAAAGTATTCCAGTAAAAGCAACAGGAACTAGGAGTATCCATTTCAGAACTCTGCCATAAATCCCAGCCTGAAATACTTAAACGCCTTCAGATTTTGCTGTAGACTTTAGGTCATCTGAAGAGTTTTTGGTTAATTTTTTAAACAGCAGTGAAGTTAACTGGTTGGAATGGGAAGGTGCCTGTTCTTTCAAATTCCTTAATGGAAGAAGATGCTGTTTTCTCATCCACAGTACAAGGTTTTAATCTCTTTACTCTCCTTACTGTATTGCTGCAGTATGTAATGCTTCAACATGGAGTAGATCAACAGGTTTGGGTTTACTAATTTTACTTATGCTGTGTTTTGCTGGTCTTTGTTTTACAGAACCTAAGGGGAGAAGCCTAATATATTTCTATAGAATTTGGTTGACCTTTGGTATATTTGGTGCTTCCAGCTCTCTCTTTTAGGTGTCTACTTCGTTTTGAAAGCTTCATTCCGAACTTGACTTGCCAAGGGAGTCCATCAAATAGCTGCCTGAATTTCAGAGTTCTTTTACTGTTACTCCAAGCCTTTAATTTTGAATGTCATTACTCAATCAGGTTATAATTACACTAGTCTAATTTAAGAAGTTCAATAACAATAGTATACAAATTATAAGTCCTGGTTGACTGAAAGGTACTTCAAATACTGTAAGTTATATCCATCAATATAACAATATCAGCAGTGACATGAATTTTAAAACATAATTACTCTCTCAAACATAACATGGATTCTGCATTTCTTACCACGTGCCTCAGTTGGTTGTTGATATTAATTTTTGGGGGGGAGGAAAAAGTAAAAAGAAAGGATGAAGATTTCTGGTGGGTGTGTTGGCTGTGGGATAGCCTGGCACTTTGCCTCTCAGTGCTAGAACAGAACAGCAACTTATTCTCCTTCCTGAGCAAGTAGGAGCTGATCTCTGATTTACAGTGGAAGTGAAATGTGGACAAATGCTGTGCTTTGAAGGCAGAACATTTCTAACACAAAGCAATTGCAATGCAGAAACATCTGTGATGTCCTTCTTTTTACCTACAGTATTTTGAATTAATACCATGCAAATAGTTTGCTTTACCTTTTTTTCTTTTTTCCTTTTTTTTGACATTTGCAGGGATTAAATAACCAGTGCTACTGTTTTTTTATTATTGTTTTGTAAAAATGGTAGTCAGTTTTTTTTCTCCCAGTTTTTAAAGGCTATGATCTTTATGTGAATTGTGAAGAGCCTGAAGCAATCTCTTTCAGTTAACTGTTTTCTTAAAGTGCAGGTCAACTTCCAGTGCATTTTGCAAAATTTGTTTTATGTAGACTCTGCCAGTGTCAAAGACCATTAAAATACAGCAACTAGAATGAGAAACTTGGCTTACAGATTTGCTTTGGGATATTTTGGCTGTATTTACGACACATTATAAGGGAAATTAAGAAAATATTTGTGGCTTGAGAATAAAATCTGCCATCCAAGTTGAAGAAAGTAAGATGATAATGTCTTGCATCTCAGAGAGGGAGAGAACACTTCACTGCAACTATTACTGTGTTGAGTTTTTATCTGGAGCTCGTATGGACTTAGGAGATGATTTTCTAGTGTGAAGGGAGAACATCAAAAGGTCCTTCTCACATCGGAGAAATAATAGTACAACAATTCTAGTGAAGTTTTGGCTTTTCACTGCCTCATTTTACATTTTGAAGAAAGGGTTTCCTGCTGAACAAACACATGTTAGTCTGATAGCATTTTCCTGTATTTGAATTGTGAACAGTCAAATAACTCAAAAAAATGTATGTTGAAGTAGATAGAGGGTTTTAGCATAGAATATGTGCATACAATAAATCTATTCAACTAATCAGTCTGCTTCCTTTCTCTCCCACCCCCTTACAGCTGGAAGTTCATCAGCTTCTGCTACTATATCTAGCTTCCTCTTGAGACTTTCTGGGATAGAGTTAACAGTGGTGGCAGGCATTACTGAACAATGTTGTGATTATATTCTGTGGGTCTGTATAAGTTGTCATTTTCCATTGCTGCTACTTCTAATGGAAAATATGTCATCTATTCAGTACAAGCATATTATTTGTGCCATGCAAAGTTGCACACTACAGGGTTTAGTGAAAGCATGTACATCATCATTAAATCAGTATAAAATATTTCTAGATTTCATTAGTGACCCATTTGGCATTTAAAATGGAAAATTTATGATAAGGTTTTATTTTCATAAGTTCTTAGCTAGGATTGCACATGATGGCTAGACTTTCACTGTTAGTTTGTAATTAATTATGGTTTGAGGTTCTTTAGTGTATGTTAAGACATTGCTTTGAGGTACAAGAATGTGGAAGAATTCAAAAAAAGAAAAATTAGATGCTGCCAGTTGTATTATTAGTTGTGAACTTGATGGCAAAAAACTTGCAGTCAGATCTAATGGAATCTAATACAGAGCCTGATTAAAACCTGTTTTATTTTATTTTTGTTGACATTTTTTCTTAAAATAATCTCAATCTTTCAGAAACAGCTACTAGACATCTGGAAATCCTGGTTAAACATCTGCAGGGTCAGTTGAGTGTGGAACTTGGGTGTTCTGGTTGAGCTTCAAATGCTTCAACAAAGTTTCAAGGTCCATTTTATTAAGCCATTTAAAAAAGGTAGAATAGATGCCATGGTTGAAGAATCTTTTAGAAGGAGTTTTTGTATGATTTTCAAGTGGGCTGTAGACTGCTCCCTATGCAGATGTACTTCAGAATTGTTGGGGACAAAAGTCGAGGCTTTATAGTGCCACTGCTTTTATTACCAGCCACTTCTTTCAGTATTCAATAAAGAGTTTACCTGAGAATGGTATTCTCCAGGTGTTTTGTACTTGCTGCTGTATTTTCCATGTCTGTGATGCACAGAAGAATTTCTGAACTGCACTAAGAAGTTTTCCCAGTGTTCAGTATGTGAGCTGCAGACACTGCTGCTACAGACTGCTTAACAGAAGTTACAGCTTGGTATTTCTGGTTACCCTAAGGCAGATACAGGATAATTGCAAGTATGTTAATATGAGTCAGATTTTTTTCAGTCTTACACAAAGTTTGTCTTTGAATAATGAAAGCTTGTGCCAGGTAGAGCACTGCTCTGAAGGCACTACCCCTTTGGGAAGGTGTTTAGCAGAGGCTGCATCTGACCACACTGTCAGTGGAACTGGTATGTGCAGGTGAAAAAATCAGGATTTGCTGCAGGTTTCACTGGTTTAGGAAGTGATATCTTTTATTGTTACCTTTTGTGCCATGTTGAGGGGTAGCAGAACTAAAACATACAGTCCTACTTAATTGTTTCCTAGTCAACAAAAGTGTTTCATATTTGAGCATGACAGGATGAAGTGGAAATATTAGAAAAAATGTTCATTAATAGGAACAGTGGGAGCTGATGGGCTTAAAAACGAGATTGAGGGTTGAATCCTAGTTAATTGCTTACATTTTCAGGGAAAATGCTGAATCTTAGAGACATTGAGAATAATAAAACTAAATTGCTTAGATCTTTGAAGTTGTACAGATATGATTTTTTTTCTTGTTAGGTACTTAGTTGAGAAAAATGACTGAGTTACTTGAAAATAAAGTACAAAAGATTATGTGTTCAGATTATTTTTCACTGATCTCTGGAAGGAATGCAGTGATTTTGCCAGTAAGGGGCAGAGAAAACAGCTTAGAAAGGGCAATGTAATATTTCAGCAGATTTAGTTGAAACAGTTGGGGAACGTTTAAATAGGAAGAATCTATTTATTCAAATGAATTTTTGATCAGAATGCCAGGAGGTCTGCGTGGTGTATGAAAAATCTTTTTGTAACATATAAATTATGTCTGTACTTAGAGTTTCAGCAGATGTTGAACATGCTCTGTTTTGGAAGGATGGTGAAGCTCNAGAGAAAACAGCTTAGAAAGGGCAATGTAATATTTCAGCAGATTTAGTTGAAACAGTTGGAGAACGTTTAAATAGGAAGAATCTATTTATTCAAATGAATTTTTGATCAGAATGCCAGGAGGTCTGCATGGTGTATGAAAAATCTTTTGGTAACATATAAATTATGTCTGCACTTAGAAGAATTTCAGCAGATGTTGAACGTGCTCTGTTTTGGGAGGATGGTGAAG
The DNA here is from genome assembly GCA_013397245.1 of Thryothorus ludovicianus. Classification (NCBI taxonomy): domain Eukaryota; kingdom Metazoa; phylum Chordata; class Aves; order Passeriformes; family Certhiidae; genus Thryothorus; species Thryothorus ludovicianus. The sequence goes on along the minus strand of VZTB01008340.1, from coordinate 572,371 downwards.
CAGATTTGGTGTGAGTGCTGATGGGCTTTTGCCAAGCAAAGAATGAGAGACCAGGGGTTTGACCTTATGGTAAGTGGATCCATCCAACAGGCTTGTTATCAGTGGGCCAGATAAAAAGCTCTTTTATATCTGAATTAGTGACCTGTCAAGCTAATTGTTTCGTGGTGTGATGGTAACCAACAATTCACAAAAACTGTGTATTTTCTGAACAATCTGAAAATGCTTCAGTCTTAAATGAAGCTCTGTTATTCCTTCATCAACAAATCTATGAGTAAACTCGTGACTCCAAGCCCTCTCAGACTTCAGGCAATGTGACCAATGGGCCTCTTCATGTAATATTAGGAAACTGGAGCAACTCAAGCCTATGATAGCCAAGCAGCAAGATACTGTATTAGCTGTAGTGCATTTCTCTCCAAGTACTGCAGCTCAGTGCTTTCCATAGCAGGTACCACGGTTACTTTTTTTGGAGGAGACTGCAGGAATTTCCAAGGCTTACACGACGTCAGACATCACGTTGTGCACAGAGTTGTGCATCCTGGAATCTGTCTTGTTTTGGGTGACTGTAAATGCTGCTCAAGCAGTTACTTGATAGATGAGCAGTCCTGTGTGGCACTCGGTGGCTGCCTTAGGAGACATTCCTCAGGGAAAGAAGATTGCTTTCAAATCTGGCAGTTGCTCTGCTTCCTTCAGTGTGCAACCAGTCTTGGAAAATGAATAAATAGAAAGCTTCTGCAATAAATACTGTTCTGAAATCTAACTCCAGAGCTGTGTCAGGCAGGGATGGGGGAAGGGGAAAAATCAACTTTGCCTTGCTTTTTCTGAAGATTGGATTGTGTGCTTTAGAAGCAGCCGGCAATCCTAAGTAACAGCTAATGCTCCTCACTAATGAGTGCAGTGCTGTGAGCAGATCCCTTATTGCCAAGAGTAGATGTTACTGGAAATTTGTGACAGAAAGCCTGTCTGAGCCCCAGCTGTTTTGCTGGGAACACGGTAGGTCTGATGAGCTGTGCCTGAATATTGAGCAGGATTTGGGGGTATTGCTGGCAGCTGACCACAGGGTCTGGGCTCCAGGACCCCCCTGCAGCTGCTCAGCGACATTCCTGTCAATTTTCCGNTACCGTTGTATTCTTTTTTCCCCACCATATAATTTCAAAAGCTGAAGGAATCAGTGTTTTTGTTTGCCTCTTCACACAGAACGTGATGAAATGATCTCTGTTTTCAGGAAGTTGAAAGTTGCCTCATCCTTGGTCTGAGTTGCTTGGATCGTGGAGCTGAAAGAAGTCTAGATTGGCAGCAGGACATGTGTGGTTAGTCCAGTTGTTCACAGGGACTGCTGGGAGTCGTGTGCCAGTGGGAGATGAAGTGTCCCTGCTTTCCTTTTCATCCACACATACTCCTTGGAATGGCTGGGAGAAAGAGTCCCGTCCTGACTGTCAAGAAGAGTTGACAAGAGGAGTATTTGCTCCTCTCCTGTCAGTAGTTTAAGCTTTGCCTCACACTCTGCAGAGCTGCTGGGAGTCGTCCCAGGCACGCTGAAGTGACCACAGAACCAAATCCTGAGCAGTGGCTGCAGTACTTCAGACAATCCAGTTTTCCAGTCTGTATTGACTCCCACTTTTTCCACCCATTTGCCATCAGCAGTCTGAGCAGGTCACTCTGCCGTGCTGGTCATCCAAAGAATTGCTTAAAGACAGTGTTTTTTAATTCCTGTCAGTGTCTTCTGTGTGCTTGGCTCAATAAAAAGTGAGCTGTGCTGTCACAGAAATTACTCATGGGACTGTCCAGTCCCTTTCCATCCAATTCTTTGTATAATTCTGTCTGGTAATATGCTATGGTTGTGTTGGGCAAAACCATAAAGCCCCGAGTTAAAAGATACATCCTGCTTCTATTTGTGTGGCTTAAAAGATCTTGCTTGTGGAAAGCTCTTACATCTACACATTTTAATTTCAGAATTTTCACTTTTTGCCGCAGGCAAGCAGAATCCACTGCTCTTTTGCTGCCCTTTCTTTGCTCTGCAGTGAATGAAGGGTTTACATGCTATCTCTAATGTGCCACTTAGCTATGCTGTGCAGAGTTGGTGTGGTGATCTGTTCTTTTCACCTCCTAGATAGTGTTGAGGGGGAGCCCTGATTTCCTTCCCAAGACTCCCACTTGAAAAGTGGCTGTTGTTCTGCATTGCAAGTGGATACATAATGTGCTATCAGCTGTTATCCATGGTCTCCCCATGTGTTTTTGCTGGATCATTCTCTTCCTCAGGGGGTGCTAAAATTTTTTGTGACCTGAATCTTGCCACGGAAGTGTACAAAAGAAATTCAGAATTTGCAGACTTCCACTCTGAAAAGACTAAATTTGTGTTAATGCATGCTATAAATATAATGTACTCTAAGCAAAGGCTTTCAAATGCAAACATCAGAGAAAATTTGTTTGATTTCAGCTATGGCACTACATAAGTTCCTCATTTGTTTCTCCAGTTTTGCACATACTAATGCTTCACAGGGAGAAAATTATTACTGAGCTTTCCCAAAATCAGTTATCTGTGATTTCTGCCTTGCAGCATACATAGTGAGGAAGGAAAAAAATAATTTGTTTCTGTTTGACAGTATTTTGTTGGTTTGATGCAGTGTAAAGAAAGGGCTTGAGGCCACTTTCTTTTGGAAAAGTGATACCTGTATTTATAATTATGGTATTACTACACCAAGCTGATTCTGATCACCCTTCCTCATTATTTGCTGTGTAGAAAAAAAATCAGATGCAATCATTTTGTTAAAAAGTTGAAAGCAGAGTAAGAAAATTCTAAGGCAATATAAATGCCCCACTGTCCCTAAGCCAGTAGGACAGTACAAGACTGTGCATTTTTATTTACAGTGCTTGGCACAGCATTGCATTTGCCCCACATGACTTCAGTGTCACTGTTTGCCATGTTGGAAGAGGACTGTGATGCTGAGATGTGATTGTGTGACAGTGTGTAGCTTAACACTGAAATCAGAATGGTGATTCACCTGAATTCCTGAGTAGTGACTGGTGACTGATGCTGATGAAGGCACATGTTATGTTGGATAGTATTTCCTGTATCTGTGCTAATCTGTTCATAGCCCTCTCTGAAACTCACACCACTACAGTGTGGCCAACATCTTCCTTTTTAATTTCCACATCAGCTGGCATACAATTTTTCTCCACTTCTTAAATATGCATGGATATGCATATTTTAACACTTTTTATTATTAATGCAAGTATTAATGTATTTGGGTAAGAGACTTAGAATGTTAAGTTAAAACTCAGCTTTCTTTTCATATTCAGTAATTTGTATTTACATATTTTAGAAAGAAAAGTTGGCCTAGAAGCATCTTCTGATCTTGAAGCAAGAGTAGAGTGACTTCAAAAGAAAAATGCTTCTGAAAGGAAATCCATGCTTATCTATTATTAATATCAGGTTGAACTACTTTTAGTATTTAGAGAATACAGCCTGTAAGGGTGGGGTTTTGGGGCTGAGCTAAGCTGGTTTTAGGACTAGCTGACCTCAAGGGAGTTGCTGTCCCCCGTACCTTTGTGCTGCCAGGGGTTTCTGCTGTGCCTGTTTTGTTGTCTTGGGCAATTCTGTGGTCCCTTGGTGAAACCATTTGTCCTGCTAAATTGGGAAAAAAAACCAACCCAGATAAAACAGGGTCCAGGCATCGAATGACAAACCAGTGCAGGAAAATAGAGGGGCAAATACCAACTCATTACCTGTGAAATCTTGCTCAGACCTTGTCCCTGTGTGTTTTTTCTTCTTTCTCCCCAAGTGATGCTCCTTTATGTGATTGAAGGTGGTTCTTTTATTTAGTTGCTGCAAAACACTTGGTTTCCTAACGGAAGTACATAAAAGCATTGAAATAAGACACACGATTGAATTAAAGGGGGTAAGTATAATATAATCATGACCTTCAGTACTGCCTGCTTGTGAAAACAAAGAGCAGGGACAGTAAAAAAGAGATACTCATTAACTTAAACACACCCTGCTTTCTAATGGCCAGTATCTGTGTCAGAGGCCTAATTAGGAGGAGCTAAAAAGCAAGGGAGGTGCCTCTGCAGTTTTGTGGGTTTATGTGTGCAGGAGGGTGCCGATCTGGAAGTTGCTGTGAAAGCAGCTCTTTGTGCTTTGGTGCCGTTCAGAAGGGCAGCCCGTGGCTCCCAGGCAGGATTAGCAGCTCATGCGAGAGCTCTGGGCAGCCTCTGCTGTCCCTGCTCCCCTGAGCAGCTGTTGGTGCTCCCTGCACACTTTGTAAAAACACATCTGCTCTTGCTGACTCCTCTTCTTTTGTACTCCAAAGACAGAAACGTTTGTGGGTACCATGGCAGGGCATGGCAGTTGTCTGAGATCTGAAATAAGATGTTTTTGGGAGGCAGGTAGAATTTTCCCTCCCTCCCAATCAGCATTATCTGGTCTCTGGTTTTGCACAATTTTGCAGCTGCCTGCTTTCTGCTCGGCTAGAGACGAACACATTAACAAATTATGTGGGGCTATTTCTGGCCAGAACCAAAACACAGTCTTGCCTTATTTGAAGTAATTCTTATGGATTATAAGCAATACTGTTTGTTTTTTACAAGAGATGATTTCACGCTTGATGGTACTGTCACCCTGCTGGATCTTTTCTATTATAACAAAACGTATTTCATATTTCCAATTTTTAATGCTTTTGTCTGTTTTATAAAAACCTACAGAAATGTGTACCACTGATATAATAAACCTGCCTTGCAACAGAAGCTAAAGGAAAAAATCCTGAAGGTGTAGCAGGTCAGAGGGAAACTATTTCCTCTAAATTCCTGAAAATGTAATTTTGTGTGGTAATAGTATTAATATTTTTAGGGTCTCTCCCCCTCCTGTTATTAGAAGCACAAAATGATAATATCTTGACTGTAACTTTCCTGCAAAGTATGTCCTTATCATAGAGAAAAAAAATGTTTTTAGGAACATCTTGTAATGGTGTGATTTCCAGCAGCTAAACAATGAGAATGATGGATGTGCGTTGGAGGTTCTCTTCTGGCTTTGGCCACTAATGTGATTTCTGGCCACAGAGTCCCTTGTGATTGAAAACTCAAAATAACTCTGCAAGCCATGGATTCTGTCCTAGATTCCTCATACCACCAACTGGTGATTTTTTTTTTGTGTGTGAAAGGATATTGTGTATGGGATTATTTCCCCCCTTAATGGAAGTGTCATTGCTCCTATGCTGGAACATGCTCAGCAGTGACAAAATAGTAGATTCACACAGTGAGGTAGTTAAGGAAGCAGCCAAATCCATCTGGTTTTACTGGTGGAATTTAATGTAGATACAATTTGTTTCTGTACTGTGAAGTGAATCTATTCAGGATGTCCTCCTACAAAAACTTCTATGGAATTTTTAATAGCCACAAGTGGTTGGAGCATTGTTTATACATCTTGCCTGAAAGCTGGAAAACGTTCTTGGAATCAAGTTTTTTTAAAAAAATGAGCATATGGGGGAAAGGAAGAGAGAATAGCCTGAGAATATCCGTTGAGCAAACGTTCTGAGACAATCAGATTTGTTCTCAGAGATGAATGTATATTATTTTAAAGGCCAGAAGAAACATGTCTACCCATTTTGTGTAGGAAAAGTTTGTTTAGTTTTAAGCCTTGCATTGTATAAATATCTTTACACTTGCAAGATGTTTCAGCTGCAGCAAAATTAAATTCCATCTAATTGTTCTTTGCTTGGAATGCGAATACTGAAGACCACTGATCTGAGACTGACACAGAAGAAGGAAAATGTTTATCTTTATGAAACCAAGACATTAGCTGAGCAATGTCAGGGTGTTGTATTGCTTTGTAAGTGGGGTTACAGAATTAGTGTTTTTTCTGTGTTAGATATTGTTAGATGTTTGCCTTCTGGTGGTTGTGGACATTTTACTGTGTCCTCTTGAGAGACTGAACTCTGAAGTCAGTTGAAGGGATCAAGTGAGATTGCTTTGGACTTTGGCTGGTGACTGGCAATCGAAAGGCTGATGAGAGAAGTTAAACACAGGAGTTTTGTTTCTTATAATACCATTGGAGAGCTGGAAAAGATTTAAATCTTACCACTGCAAAAGAGGAAAGTGTCATGATTATGGACTTGAAAAGCACTAGATTTCTGTTTCCTATTACAGGATTTGCTCCTAGTTTTCACTAACCTGTGGGAACTTTCTTTGCAAGCTGGTCTGTTGCAGTTCTTTCTCAATCTCTAAAATTTTGGGGTTTTTTGGTACTTGCTAGCTCAAAAATGCTTCATATTGAGACTTGTGGGATATTGTACTTGGGCTGTCCATAGTGGAGAATTATTTAACCAATTATTTAACCAAGTGACATCACAACTGATGCACAATACACTGATTTCTGTGATGAGGTGCAGTTTGTTTGTTTTCCCTAACATGGTATAATAAACAGAACTGTATTAAAAGTGTGTTCCTTTAAGTGTTGCATTACAGTATAGTCATTTAAATATATATACTTCAGTGAGAAGAGTTGAATTCTGTAGACCAAGTTGGAATATATTAAATATTTTTCTATTTTTTTCTGTTGGTAGTAGGACTAGTATTGCAACGTATATGGTGTTGTGTGTTGCTGTTTGGCCAAGAATATAATTTGTATTTTCAACAACTGTGTTCCTCATAAATAAAATATCAGTAGCATATTGACTTTCTGTTTAGTAGTACGTGAAGCTCTGAACTTCTAGAAAAAGGAAATGCCTTTCCTGTAAGCCAAAAATTTTCACAGAAATGACTTACATTAGAATATTGTCTTTATTTAAAGATTAGAAGATAGCATGAAAGAATGCTGCAGCTGTAGCTTGTTCACTGTACTGAAATGCTTTTGTTCTTTTTTAGTATTTAAATGTTCATGCTAACTCCTCCCATCCTGTCTACTTTGTGTTTAGATTAATGAAAGAAAAAAAGACCCAGAAGTGATTCAGAGAGGACAGCTAGAAAAGTATTTTACAGAACAAATGCGTGATATGTGCTCCATGAGTTGTTGTGTGTGGAGGATTATATGAACAAAGGGTTGAAAAAGAAGTGTCTGCTGGAGGCAAAAGGGTGGCCATGGGAGGGGTCTTGCCTGAGCAGATCATCTCTTACCATGTACCTGCAATGTTTGCTTTGGACTGTAAAGATGTTTGAATCCACCTTTGTGTGTTGCCCTCCTATGTTAATACTTCAAAAGTCTTAATTGAAGTACAGAAATACTGTTAGCCTTTGTTTTAAGACACAGTTGGGACAGCAGCCATAAAGTCACACAGCCTCCTGGGGCAGACACCTTCCAGGCTCTAATGCCACACGAAATCCCTTCAGAAACTGTTTTGGTACGTTGATTTTCCCACTGATACATTTTTCTACAGCATAAAGAGCAGCCCTGGAGAAGGGAGGCAGTGATAGACAACTATTAGAAGGATGATAATAGTTCATCCTTAGTTCATAAATCTTCAGAGGCCAATTCATGTGACTGCAGGACAGTGCCCTTGGGAGTGACCCTGGCGGGGCAGTCATCCCTTCTCTGGGCTGGTAGTGTGAGGGGAAGGAAAACACTGTCTATACCAAGAGTTTCTGGAAGTTGAGCTCTGTAACTCCCACTCAGGTTATATCCTGACTCTTTTATTCTTGTCAAAAGATACTGAAATATTTTGGCTCTGATATTTTAATACCATTATTTAAAGATATTGCATTAAGGTCCAGTTTTATCTCAGTGCTCTTCAAGTGCAGAATCTTCTTTTCCAGCAGACTGCTTGTCTTGTATCTGGCAGATAAGTAACCTGATGTTATTTCCTAATGCAAAACATAGTCTGACTCCATTTTGCTTTTTTCCTTTCTGTCTAACAGCATCATTAATTATACTGTGATGCTTGTCTCTGCTGTGGCTGTGATCAGAGGAGAGGAAAATACACCAGACAGTATTTGGGTGCTGTAGGAAAACACTGAGGTGTTTGATTTCTCTTTTTTTGTGGGTTGCTTGAGCATAGAAAACTGTTACAATTCATGTTTATTCCAAAAAAAACAATTTCACTCGTTCCAGATATTCCAACCTGTCCCAAGGAGCCTTCACTGCGTAGTAGAGTAAGGGAGAAGAAACTGCAGTTCCACTCAGTGGTGTGCAGATTTGGGAAGGGCTTGTGCCAGTGGCTAATCCAGAGGTTTTGTAACTCAGCTTGAAGGAAAAGCAACACCATCTATGAATTCTAAATATTTATTGTTTCAAGATGATTTTCTCTTTGAAATTTGATTAGTATTTCCAGTTCCCAGTGAAAACGTCTTGCTGCAGCAAAGACTTAAAAATTTAGCATCCCTTACTAATAATGCTACTGTAAAGCTGCAGTGCAATTTCCTGTACAATACTGCAGAAATGCTTTAAGGATATCAGAATGTGCTTCCTAACTAAGAGAGTGATTATATATGATTTGCCTTTTTTATAATCAACATTGGGTAGCAGTATTAATTTTTTTTGTCAGTGCTCAGTTAACTGGTTGGAATCTTTGTGGTGTGTTTATGTACATAGTGTGTGTATAGTTATTAATTCTCTGTGGTTTAGGATCTTGGAGTAAACGTGTAAGAAAAAGATGTGATGTAGGGATGTGTATTTATAAGGTTTGATGTGAAATGAGTCCTACCACTGTTCACAGGCAAGAAATTTTTAGGAGTGGGTGGTTTTCTGACAAGATGAAGAGAATAAGCAGGTAAACATTATTGCAGTCTGGTATTTGTTGAACAGAAGACTGTCATTTCCTAAACTGAAAGTAATTTAATCATGTTTGTATCTGGAGTGGTTAAATGAAATCATTTGCCATAATTACTTCATGTGTAACAAGGTCTGTCTCCATTTGGATTTTGTTATGATCCTAAAAGGAAAGGAGCTTATCCACTGGATGTTGAAATAATCAATATATTTCATTATTAGGATTTGAACAGAAGTTCTGTTCCAAATGTGTTTAAAAGTCTCCTGTCAAGCTGAACTTTTCTTTGTAATTCTGTTACTGCACTCTGTTATGTGTGTATAGGATATAAAGCAGTGGCCTTGACCATCCCAAATGACTGCATTTGTTGTGTGTTTCTCTTACATACCTTATTAATTATTTTTGTTGTTCCACTTCACTGATCTGGAAGGAAAGGCTGTTCTATAATTAAGGAGCTGTTTCCAGGAAAGCAGGTAGCATTAGAACTGTTATTATAGGATTGTTGCACAGGAGGTGAATATTTGTAGTTGGTGCCTAGTGCTGTACAAATGAGCAGAAGTAATCTCTAAAGAAGTTTCTTGCTGGGGAACATCTGATTGTTCAAGACAAGCTAATGCTTTTACGTTTTAAATTTTATGCTAATAATTTTTGGTGTTTACTGGTTGTCAGACAGAGACACAGGGTGAGGGTAGGATGAGTGACAGACACACATTTGCATCCTCAGTAGCAACTGATTTTTATCAGCAGGGTTTATTTGGTTTAGCAAAGAGAAACTTAAAATTGACTTAAATACTACAGACTGACCTAAATGATGTTGTGCAAAGCCTGTGTTTGTGTTAGGTGATTCTGCTGCTGTATTTGTGTGTGTCCTGCTGCTGGGAGGTTTTTGGTGCTAGGGGTGTTTGTTGGGTTGTACCTGCCTGCATCTCTCCAAAGGAAGGGGCACTGCTGGCATCAGGGGATGGGTGAAGTCAGCACCAGGGTACACATCTTGTGTATAGCATTGGCTGTGCTTTGGCTTTTTTCCCCCCAAAGATTGTCATATCTTCTGAATCATAATTAATTTACATGAAGAATTTTGTATGTTACTGATGTAACAGAATTATATCCAACTTGAATTTGGCAATTAAGCTGCAGAACCAAATCTTGCCACATCAATATGATAACAAGATTCCTTTGATTGTCTGTTTTTCTTTTGAAAGATAAATTCTGTCCATGGTCATTCATTCAATTACCTTACTTTGGATTTTTATAAAGCAGATTACAAATATATTAGATTTAGATTTTATTTGTGTTGTTTTGATTTGTTTTGTGGTTTTTTCCCTTAAAATGATGTAAAAGAAATGTTCTGATGTTTCATATAAGCTTATTTTTCCTAATCAGTTTATTAAGTTTTCTGTGATGATGAGGTATGTTGGCAAATGCTGAAAAATTGTACATTTTGCTCCATTCCAGTGCCTGATGACCTCTCAATGGAAGAAAGAGAAGAGCTTTTAAATATTCGTCGCAGGAAAAAAGAATTGATTGATGATATTGAGGTAATTGATTTACTGTAAAGATCCTTAGAACACTCCTTCAGTAGATTAAGTTACAGACCTAAGCTGCAGACCTAAATATGAATTTCAGGTAATGGTTTTAAAAGCATATAAACGACTTAAACTAAATACTCCTAATTGTGAACAGGATTTATGCATCATATGTGTGCTTTAAAAATATTAACTTCTGAATTTATGTAATGCAATATATGCAGATGTCCACATTTGATTTGTGTAATCAAAAACTCATTAAACAGCAGATTTACATCCAGGATAGGAGTGAGTGAAGAATGTGGGTAAAGAAATCTTACTAATTGATAATGGCAGCTTGATCTTGGTGCTCTGGCATGAGCACACACTGAGAGTGCAGGTTCACGTGTTTAACAGTCATTCAGTTGTGATAAAATCTTTACATTCCTAGGGAAACCCTAAGATTGTTCACTTTTCTTCAGGTAAATAACAAATATTAGAAAATAAAACCTAACTGATCATATTGTTATATGATAGATGTTTTCAGAAGATGTTCTGATGTAGGTTAATGTATTGTCCTTCCTTCTTTTAACAGAGATTAAAATTTGAGATTGCTGAGGTTATGACTGAAATTGATAATCTGACTAGTGTAGAAGAAAGGTAAGTAATGGCAACATATGGACATGATTCATTTAGACCTTGGGACAGGTCTTCTGGGAACAGCAAGTGAAAATACCTGTCCCATGCTAAACAAATGAGGGCTTACCTTTATTTGGTCTGTTATAAAGCCTGACTTTATCCCATGCAGGTGTGTCATTTGTTTGGATAGAGAATATGTTGGATAGAGTGTAATATTTTATTGTCCAGTTGATAAGGATATGGATATCTGAAGCTGCAGTCGCTTAAAGAAGGTGAAAATAGTATTGTACTGTTCTCCATTATAAAAAGTGAATATCTTGATTTTGTAGTAGAAAATACAAACTAGCCAAAACACAAAAAGCTCATCTAGAAGTCTTTCTGTAAAAGAGCAACTGGTAAGTGTTTCTTGTTTCTTCTTTGTCTCCATATGTAGCAAAACTACACAAAGAAATAAGCAAATAGCCATGGGAAGGAAGAAATTCAACATGGACCCTAAGAAGGTAGAGACTTGTTTGTTTGGTTGGTTTTTTTTATTTGTCAGGAATCAAGTTTCTGCTTGTAGTACGATCTATGACAAATACTTCTATTTTTTTAAGAAATATTTCTGATAATGTAAGTTCATAGGCTTACCTGTGTGTCCTGTAACACTGAGCAGAGGGTTGAATTGGAAGCAGCCCTCAGGTCAGGTGCCAGCTGTGTGCTTCTTTCACTTAAACAAACCCTTGATAATGGAGGTTACTTATCAACAACCAAATATGCCAGGTATTGATTACCTGGCTTGCTTTGTACCTGATAGAGCTGTTCTCTGTTGATATGTCAAATATAATTAAGAATGTTTTTGATGTGTGGTTGTTAGTGAGGCCATACTTCTTTTTCTTTAATGCTCTCCTCTTTTATCTTTCAAAGTACCTTTGCCATATTTTTAATTTGTTCTTATACAGACTTCTATATTTGCATATCTAAAGCCTGTTTCTGAAAAAGGCATGTGTGAACATCTGTATTTTGTATATATATATATATACCTGTAAATGTGTACCTATCTGACTTGTACAAGCTTGGTTAACAGTTTCAACAAATTTGCTCTGCATATAGCCAAGAAGCAAAGCAGCTCTTTATGGAGTGCCTCTCTGTTTCTTAAATAGTTGTGTTAATTTTCTGGGAAATTTGGGGTCCTGCACATTCTCTTACAGACCTCCTCTGCAGTATTTAAAAGAGCTTCTTTGACATATTTGACCTTTAGCCTTTGCTTTTCATATTTCATCTTCCTTGCTTTGTTTTATTGTCTTCTATTGTTTGCAATTGTGATTCCATTTTGAATTTGTGAAGAGTATTCTTTAAGGTCTTTTTGGAAATCATTTAGCATTTGTTTTTCTGTGTTCTTGATGTATTTTCTTTTCAATTCTATTGAATTCAGTTACATTTTGGTGGCTTTTCTGAAATGTTCTGAGTACAGTGATTGCTTCTGTTCTTCAGACTATTTCCAGTTTATCAGAAATTCTCAAGTACAAGAACCCTTTCTAAACTGCTGGCCACATCTGTATTTTTATTTTCTATTTTTGTGACTGCTTAATTTCTGTTTTATTGAGGGCAGAATACCCCCAAATATCCTGGTAGTTTCCTGTGCTCCTCCAGCTCTTTCAACTCCTCGAAGTTTGTGGCAAAGTCACAGGATGATGTCAGATGCTTTCATTCCAGCATTAACTATTTTTTGTTATGGTCCTTGCTGGATGAAATTATTTCTATAATTAGATGCTGTGGCCACATTGCTACTGTAACATAATTTAAATGTGGTGAGAAGACTGAGAGTAATTCCTTATTAATGCCTGTGATCAGTGGTGGCTGCAGTAGCTGTGTGCTCTGAAGCTGGGTCGTGGTGGTGTTTGCAGCTGCTGGGTTACAGACAGCTGAAGTATTCATCCTTCTGGTGAATTCATTGGGAAAAGGATGTTTTTCATTCAGAAACAGGAGGGAAGATGGTCCCTGGATTTAGGAATGCCAAAGAACTGGGGTAGTATACTTGGGTTGAACCCACTGAGTTTCCTCCTTAAAAAGCAGGTAACAGAGGTCTCATGTTTTCATGTTAGTGGGAACACAGTGAGGTAATTTTCTCTTATCACTTCTATTTGCAGACCATTACATGTTCTTGTGTGTGTGTAGAGCAATTCTCCTTTGCCCCCTCTTAAAACAGATGTTTTTTACATTCTTCCATGATGTTGTACCTGGGAGTTTGGGTTTGGGAAGGGCTGCAATGGTAAAATTTGTAGAACACTTCAAGAATCTCTGTGCAGAGACAAAGTTGTGCTGGAAATTCGCCATGCTGGAGTCGGTACTGCCTGTGTTGGGCCCAGGAAATGAATTCTCTGTGACAAAGGCAGGGTTTAAGTAACTGCAAGATTTATAATTGAGTTACTGTAAAAATGATGAAATTCAAAGCAGATTTCATTGCAGTGATGTAAAAAAAAATTAAAAAATTCATGCAATATTTGTAGTGAATATTGAAAATGTCTGTAGCCATGAGTTTTGTGTAATAAAAACTAGTACAGCTGTCATCTGTCTCCTGTCAGTCTACAGAAAGAAAATTTGCATCAAGACAAAAGATAGCGTGGGAGGCGGTGGGGGATTGCTTGGCCTATTTTGCCATTTATTCCAGACACTGAAGTTGTTGTCCCAGACAAATTACTTTTCCTGTCTGTTTGACTTCTGGTTCTTCAACATCTTAGGAATAATTTTTAAAAATCTAAGAAAAGGAAAAATAAATTGATTTTTTGTGGTATGGTAAAGTGTCTGCTTCTGTGCACAGAAATTTGTTTTCCATACTTCAAGTCATGTCCATTATCAGTAATTTGTACAAATTCAAAAAACCTATTCAAATCAGTCTGTTTATACTAAGCATGAATAATATGGTCCAAGTGTTGAACCAAGGGAATCTGCTATTTCTGATATCAGAGGAAAGATTCTCTTTTGATTGTCAGATGAGAGCTTTTTGTATAACTTGGGATAGAAAAAAGCATTATGTTCTGTAGTCAAATATTGTACAAATAAGCTTTGAAGGGATCAGTTTTGAGGAAAGCTCAGCAATTTCTGGTTCAACATATAATGGATATATTATTTGAAAAGAAATCATGTCTGTTGTGAAATGACTTATCAAAATATGAAGTTGTCTGAGTACCTCAGAAGATGATGAAATTGTTCTGGGAGAATTGCATTCCAGACTTTCTAAAGAAAGTTTCAAGCTTTATAACATCACAGCTTACTTTCACTGTTAAATTAGGTCAGAAAACTGACCTTTCTTTTGGTCAAGCAGGTAACTATTTCCTTAGTAAAAGTTAGAATTAATCAAACAGAAGGACAATAACGTTTTTGAATGTTACTAGGGGGCCATCTGTGCTATAAAAAAAGGGATGTTTTTCAGTTGTAATGAAATAATACTTCACTTGTAGAAATTGAAAAACTAGTATTCTTGAAATTCTGATTATAGTCTAATAGAGGTTATGAAGAATAATTTATTAACCTCTTTTGTACATATTTGGAATACAAGACATTATGGCTATTTAAAGTTTCTGTTTCTGCTTTTCACCAGCATGTTGTTAGAGTTTGGAGAAAGCAGCAGCAGTAGCAGCATCTGTGTTGGGGTCTGTGGGCTGTGCAGAGGATGGTTGTGTCTGCATGACCTGCTCAGTGTTGGGACAGCATCCCTTCATCCTTTCCATAATCTCTCTTTAACTCTCAGTCTCCTTTCTTTGCCACTTTCCAGAGAAGTCTCTGGGCTTCCCTAGCGTGTGCCAGTTGTAGGGCAGTAATTTATGGAGGAATAGGAGTCCTGGGGCTTGATCAAGTACCCTCTGAGGGACAGGGTAAGGCTCCACGTGCCTTTGGTAGCAGCTGACTGAGCAGCCCTTAGTGAGTAGTGTAGCTGCAGTCCTTTGTGAGTAGTTTAGCTCCAGCACAACCAGAATTCACTGATAATCCCAGTGTCAGCATAAGCTCTTTTAAACCGGTTTCAATATCTTCAGCTGTGACTTCCTACTGCAAGTAGTGGCTTGAAGTATTGGGTTGCAGTTTGTAGATAATACCAGATGCTCTATTTTGTGTCATGGTGGTAATTAAGTTGTTTCTATGTACCTCTTCATTATATGATTTTGCAGATTACAGCTCTGCAGACATTAATGCGATGTTGGGAACAGGCCAGCTCACACATTAGCTCCAAAGAACAACATGCAATCATTATTCAATTAATATTTGATCTTTCAAATCAAATATTGAGGGTTGAGGGATTCAAACTGCCACCTCGTACTTCTAGCCTTAAAAATATGTTCTCATTTTCATCTTAAAACCAGTACTAAATACTGCTCATCTAACTGAAAAACATTTGTTTACCATTTTATTAAAAGAAATAAAAATAAGTAGGTAATGTAACTCTTAATAATGTGCTATGTATATGTCTCTGTCAGTATATTAATACCAGAGGGGTATTTACTTAAATTCTTGTGGAAGAAGACATAACATTCCTTTTCCTCTGGAATTGCTCTTTTTAGGGAATACAGTTTCTGATAGAGAATGACCTCCTGCACAACACTGCAGAAGACATTGCACAGTTCCTTTATAAAGGAGAAGGATTAAATAAAACGGTAATTGGAGATTACCTCGGTGAAAGGTACAGTAAAAATATTGGAACTTTGCTCTTGAGCTTACAAAGCACTTTTACAGGTTTTGGGTAATTCCCTTCCCCTTCACAGGCTGCAGGAGAGAGCTGCTCGAGTACTCTGAGATCCATAAAAGCTACAGTGGGGATGCAAAACTGCCACAGTATTGTGATAGGTGTTATTTGTTAGGCTGTTATTTTTAAATGGGTACATTATGGAATGGTATTTAATTAAGTATAATGGAGTATTTTAAGTGAACCAAAACATTTATCTGTAGTTCAGAAGTCAATACCATGAGCTTTTGGAATGTCTGAGAGTTGTGTTGCAACACTACTGCTAACTCTTAGTACTGTGTCCAGAGGAGGAGTGATTTACAGTCAGTAATAATTGGACAGTAAAGAAATTGTTTATTAAAGTAGGTACTTCCTGGGACAGTTCCAAGCAGGTTTTGGTGTTGTCCCTTCCCTGTAGACACATGTCCCATTGCTAAGGAGGTGTCTCCAAGGGCAGCTGCACCCTGTCCTTACCAATCCTGCTACAGTAAACATGCAGTGTGCATATTTCTGCATGCTGTTGCAAAACACACAATGCAAATGACTTCCATTGCTGTGTAACCCAGGAATTGATTTAAGAAAGGCAGCAGTGCAGTGGGTTGGAGTGTGTGTCTGTAGATGCTGGCACATGTTCCAGTGCCACTTAGGGAGCTCTCAAAGGTGGCTCCTTTAGGATGTGCTCCTGTGGTGATGGGCTGTGGCAGGTCCCTTTTGAGACACTCTTCAGTCTGGTTCCTGCAGCAGCTGTGTGGTTTTTGCTCAGCAGTTTCCTCTTGGCTTTCATAGGTTCAGTGAAAGTTTTTACTGTAATATGAGTATTTTGAAAATAGATCTTTGTTATGAAGTCTCCATGCAGAATATGTAGACATGTCAACAGTTTTTATACAACAGAATTATGTCTGAGGACATTTTCTCTTGCTTTGCCACCCCCTCCAAGGGGCCCATCATAAATTACTTCTGTATTCTAGCTAAATATAGCTGAAGACAGGATCAGGTTAGTAAACAGACTGAAATATTTATATAACATTCTGCCATAAAGAGTTAGATTCTATATTACTGACTTTTGCAGTCATAAGCACTCAGCAAACTGAAAAAAGTGAATGGTGAAATTGATTAAGATAACTCTAAAAAATATAGAAAAGTTATAGTAAATGAGGGATGAATTACATACTAAGAAAAGAGTTATGTTTTCTTTCTATGTGGGTAAATATTCACTTCTTTTTTTAAGTGGCTTCCTGGAGCATTTGTTTTAGTTGTCTTTTGTCTTTGGAGGTGTACCCAGCACAAGTACTGCATGCCTATAAAGAAAATAAATAAATTGCTTAAAATAAAAACATACCCCTCTGGAGTGCTCTCTTTTATTACACTCTCATACCACTTCATTGAAAAGCAGTTGCCCAGCTGAATTGTGCATTGTGAAATTTGATGAAAATTGCTTGGATTTGCTGACAGAACTGGTGTGTTCTTCTGTAATCAATGTGGGAACATGCTAATTGAATGAACAAAAGTTGGTTTTAAGATATTTACTCCTGAGTGTTGCAGGTTAGTCTGACTTTGCAGTTAGTCAGAAGGCAGCAGATAATTCCTGGTGGGTGCACACCTTTCTATTTTTGGGTGGAGGCTGATACACAGCATTCTGTCTTGATGAGGTATTTAAAGCACACCCTGAGGATTATAAACCTTTATTCTTCTGGCACAGGAACTCAGTGATGGTGTAGGCCAAGTTCTGTCCATCCACATAGTCTTGTGTTCATTAATGTTTAAATGTTACTTTTTAATTTAAACACCCTTGTATCAAACAAGGCATAATTGGGCTCATGATTTGCATACCAATAGAAGAGATGGGTGAGAGGAAACCCTTTCAAAACCTCTTCTGATTTTAGTTAACTTTGTTGTGCCAATTCTTGGGAATGGAGTTAAAGGACAGTACTGCCAAGTGGCTCTTTTCAAAACCTGTTCTTTTTCTTACATACAATCAGTAGAAGCATTTTTGTTTCTTATCTTTGTATGTAAATTAAGATACTGCTTTAATTTTTTTCTGTTCTTAGAGTGGAAAAAAGTTTGTTCATCATATGTTGTATGGCTAAAGAAATTAGTCTTACATTCATCATTGTTTTAAGAATTCATGACAATTTCTGAAAAAGGCTTTTTACTGAATAAATTTCTCAGGTACCCTCCTGTGTCAAGGCAGTAGTAGTAAATGTGAAGCAAAGAAGGCACAACTATTTTTAGGTTATTTAAATAAGCAGTTATAAAATTAGTTCAAATGTACTGGCTTTTGCTAACCTACCAGAGAAAATGGGCAAAATATTACTGTTAAATATAAAAATACCTCTGAAATAAATGTGTAATTATTTCTGATGGCTTTATTTGATCAGTATAATTTATTTTCTTATTTATTTTTGGAAGCAAATCGAGATAACTAACGAGTCTTTAAATGTTAGAATTGTAATTGTCCTTTTTTTTCTTTTATAGAGATGAATTTAATATTAAAGTTCTCCAGGCTTTTGTTGAACTCCATGAGTTCGCTGATCTCAATCTTGTACAAGCCTTAAGGTGAGTAAATTCCTTCTGATTTTTGACCTGAGCTTCCTCTATCAAATTGCATGTTTATATGAGTCACTGTGTTGATCTATTTGTCAGAAAGCTGCTCTGCAGTTCAGCACAACTGTACAAATTACTGTGCAAGAGAGCAGAGACAGCTCTGTTTAACCCTTCTGATGGCTTGTGTGTGTTGTGTTTGAGGGTGAAAACTCCTGGTTATTTCAGACAAATACAAACAACTAAAAGAGCTCTTACTCCTTGCTGTGCCTGCCATATGTGGACATTTGAAGACCTTTCTTATATCTTAGCACAGAGATAGGTTAAAAAAGAAATAAACTCTTTACTTAAGTAATTTTCTTCCTCCTTTTATTCCACCTCAACTTGTCCTTCTGGGCAGGGAGGGGGAGCAATCCACTGACCATAGTCACTGATTATGTTCAGTCACAGAGAGGTAAACTTTGAAACAAGTGATTTCCTTCTGCTTGCTTCAGTCTCCCACTTGTCATGTGAAAGAAAGCGTGATATCTTAGCTTATTTTTTTCCCTTGCTACATGAACAGTTCCCTTGATTTATCTGGGATGCTTGCATACAGTGACCTTGTGAGATCCCATCTCATCCTGGTGAAAATCCGTAACAGATTGATCAAATTAAGTTGACTTGGAGAGCTCTGCCTGTTTTCTTGCCGCGAGTGACTCCCTCCTGACACCAGATAAATGGAAATGTCCGTGTGATCTTTGCTTCTGGTGCAGTGCCTTGTGATGTGGAGTCAGAACAGCTTTGCTATGGTTGAGTGATGTGGTGATGATAACTTGAGCTGCCTGAGGCTTGGGCCAAAGAAGCCTTTTCTGTGTCTCCTGAAGCTTGTCTGGGAAGCTTCATATTCCTGTCTCTTCTCCCCAGTTTGATGTTAGGTTTGACTTTATTCTTCCTTAGCAGCTGCTACTATTAAATGTTTGTATTTTGGTAGCTCACAAAATTCGTGATCTGGGTTGGAACCTTGCACGAGGTGAGTAAAAGACAGTACATAGAGCTGACAAACTAAAGATGGCCTGTGACACTTGAATATAATGTCCTAAAATGAAAAACGGTGAAGACAAGAATAAATGGTTGTTATATTGGCATCCAGTACAGGGAATAGTGAGAACTTGTTTTGCATGGCAGAGCATGTAACTTTGCTGGTTTAGATCCTGGTGTAGTTCAGATAATTCTTTTGCTGGGAGATAAAAGAATAAATGATGAAATTCATTGGAATATTGTAGTGCCACAGTGTGCCAAAACAAATTTGTGAAGACTTCTGTCCTGTATGCATTCCAGTGTACCTCTGTGTAGAAATTATAAGTTACAAAAGTGAACTCTGTATTTCAGTTTATGCTGCTAAGCTGCAGCAAGATCTGCTGCATATATTACAAAATTACTGAAATTATGACATGAATTGTTCTTTTTAAGGCCTAGGTCTGATTCTTGTAGGGTGAGCTTACAGCAGACAGGCAGCACCTCTCTAAGCAGTGGGGTTTTCTTGTTGTTGTTACCATTTTTAAAAGATCTTGTATGAATTCAAATAAATATTTTAAGTCTTTCTGTATTCCTTGTTTCTCTCTCCTTACACCAGAAATATTTTGTATATTGTGTCTTTTTACATTGTGAATAAAGTCTAGCTGACTGTTCATTGCTTTTTGGAGCCAGGGCACCCAGGGAGGATTGAACTAATTTTTTTCCCCCCATAGCATTCTCATGGCAAAAATGGGATGCATACAGAAAATTGTTTACTAGTCTGGAAAAAAGAGAGAGCCTCAGAATATGAACTGCCATATTATCTTGCCTGATAGCATGCAGTGTTGCTGGCTGAGTTACTGGGCTAGCCATCTGTGCATGTTGCTTTATAATAGCTCCTGACTTGTGTGTTGAGAGATTGAGAACATATTTCTAGGACATTCTATATAGACAATGCTGATTTTTTTTTCCCCCCTGTTTGTTTCGGATTATTTGTAACAAATATTTAATATATAAATAATGAAGTGAGTCTAACAACCATTCTTCCCTTCTGTAGGCAATTTCTGTGGAGCTTCAGACTCCCAGGAGAGGCTCAAAAAATTGACCGTATGATGGAAGCGTTTGCTTCACGCTATTGCCTTTGTAACCCAGGAGTCTTCCAGTCTACAGGTCAGTCACAGGAAGCCACAGGAGTTCTTAAGTGCTTACATGATCAAAATATAAAATATGGTCTGTGTGTATGTTCTGCTTCATCTGATGCAAAGAGATAATGGCCAGTTGGAAGCTGGGAATAAAATGATGTGTGAAATGAGAAATACCTGAGAACTCAGAAAATGTGACTGTCTAATCCAGGAGGTGCAGGCTTACAGTCAGAATGCAATCTCGTTTATAAAAGATCACAGAACTGCACAGAATGCCCTGGCATTGTTGTTCTGTTTGGCTATATACACAAATAGATTGCTCTTGATTACTTAATTTAAGGAACAGATAGGATGGGAAGAGGGTGGTGTAAAGCAGGTCTGTAACAGCTAGAGGGAAAAACAGCTACTAAAAACAAACTGCTGAAGATGCAGGCACATTTTTTCTCTCTGTAGCAGGTTTTCATCCTGCTTTTTCTTACACAGATTCTCGTACTTGAATTCTGGGAGAATTTACAATAATCATAACCATGTCAAGAGGCATGATCAGATTTCCTTTGTCATCCTCTGATATTATCCAGTAGTGCTAGCTACCTCCTGTATGCCAAGGAATTGAGTCAATGTTATTTTCAGTCTTTAAATGCAGTCAAAATATTATTTCAAAGAGACCATTCTTTCTCTTTGGAGAGAGCTTTGGAAGTACTTTGAGTAGGAGGAGGCTGATGGACCAGGTTTATTATAGCATCCACCACTATGATTTAGGCAAAATCTGTGCAGAGAACATTTTGCCCAGCACTTCAGCGTTTCAAGTGAAATGTTAATTTAGGGTGATAGCAATGATTGCGTAAGAGTTAAAATTTTTTTGGATTCTCATACAATTTTTCTTATACTTGGTCTTTATTTGAATTGTAACATTTTTTCTTCTTGGGCTTACTTCAGCAGCTTAAGGATTTTAGCCTTTTATGTACAGTATTCAGGATTTTTTGACTGTTTCTTTTTCTTTATCAGTCAGGATGAGCTCTATACTAATTTTACAGGTTTGTACACACAACACATGGGAAGATAAACCGTTTTCCAAATCTGATTTCAGATACATGTTACGTGCTTTCATTTGCCATCATTATGTTGAACACCAGCCTGCACAACCACAACGTGCGAGATAAACCCACGGTGGAGAGGTTTATCTCCATGAATCGTGGGATTAATGAAGGTGGAGACCTTCCAGAGGAATTGCTACGGGTAGGTTGGGCTGGGTAAGACAAAGCCTGGCTTTGTGTTTTTAATAGCAGATTTAAAAATGTGTACCACAGTTCCCAGGCAGATTTGTCAAGGGAAGGCAAAGGAACGTTTTCTAGCATGTGTGACCATTTGAGTAGCTGAAAGAAGCATTTTTTGTTATTCACAGCTACCTTTTGTTGATAACAGGCTGTTTCAGAGAAAATGCATTGTGTATCTCTCAGTAGTTTGCTAATAGCAAAATTCTTGTGGAATTGGCTTGTCTGAAAAAAAAAGTAGTATTTCTTGCAGAGAAAATAGTAAAAATTATTTTTTTCTTTCTCGCCTCTCGTTTTTCCCACGTGTCTTGTGGAGCTCCCTCCATGAGAAATCTGTAAAAATAACTGCTGTAAGACAGAGTTATGGGCTACACCATTTTCTGAAAACCCAGATTCATTTGGCAAAACTTGTACTAAATGAAACTGATCTTGAAACCTTTGAAATAATAAATGCTGAAGTTAAAATGAAATAATCGTTGCTAGGAGTGCATAAGAAATTTGTACTGAAGAAAGACTTGCTTACAGATGAAGTAGTTTAAAATCAAACTTGATCAAAGTAGTAAAGAAAGATTGACAGGGGGTGAACCAGAATTTTATGGACAATATTTCCTGTGCTTTTTATATTAATAGTTTGAGAAGCAGTAAGATGTCATAGTTGCATTTTCTGTTAAGACATTTATTAATGAGGTCTTTTTCCTCTTTTTTTTTTTTTATTTTTCTAGAATTTGTATGAAAGTATTAAGAATGAGCCATTTAAAATTCCAGAGGATGATGGAAATGATCTAACGCATACATTTTTTAATCCAGATAGAGAAGGTTGGCTGCTGAAATTAGGTTAGTCACAAGGGCAGTTCTGCTGCTGTATGTTTGTTCATTGTTAGCATGTTTGCTGCTCCGTGTCTTCCTGCTTTCTTGTCAAGGTAACAGGTTTCACTTTGTATTGAAAAATGTACGAGCCAAAATAAGTAGCTCCTTTCCATCCCGAAGGCTGTTACTTCTTATTTTGCATACCCAAATTAGCAATCTTGTTTCAAACTTCGGAGTTTTATTTCTGAGATCTGAGAAATAAAAACTCGTCGACAAAAAGGAAACACCACATGGTATTTACCACATGCTGTGACTGATAAATAACAGCTAAGTCTCCATAAGGTCATTTCAGAAAACCGTGTGTGATGTTTCAACACAGTTTTCTGTGTACAAAAAAAGGATTTCTCTTCAAATAGTTATTTTTGTATGTCTTTATTTTTCCATATTATTTGTGAGTTTCTCTTGGTTTGGTTTTGGCTATGATTTTTTAATGAGTGGTTTAAATGTGCCTTCTTGTTTTCCTTATGGCCTATGACCTATCACCTTTCTGTTCTGTGACTGGCTGTCTCTGCTTATTCTGCATTAGGAGGTACGTATCTGATTGCTTTCCAGTCCCCTCTTCTTCAGTTGCTCATTCTTTTATTTTCTTCCTCCTTCCTCCTGGTTTTTTTTTACTTTTTTCAGGTTTTTTTTTTTGTTGTTTTTTTTTTTTGAAATCAGATTCGTTTGTAGCATTTTGCTTTTTCACTCAGTGTCACTAACAGTGTCATCAGTGGTGCTCTGAGGGACTGGCATGTCAGTGTCTAACTCACATGCAAGTGTCTTCTGCAAAAAAAGAAAGCATTTACATGCAAAGCAGAAAAATAAGGATGACTTCAGCACACTTTTCTCATTCATGGAAGAACATAAAGAATAATCTCTACAGAGAGTAAACAACAGGTCTTACTCTGTCATGAACTTTCAGAGTGTTTTTGTTACTTGTTAATCAATGAAAATAGATTACTGAAAGATTGGTTACATTTGAACTACATATTTTTGAAAGCTGTTCTTTTTCCTGGTCGTTTTCCTTTTTAAATAATACATTTAGCTTATTTTAAAGAGTTTTCAATGAGCTTCAAGTTTAGGGTTGCAGAAACCTCAGGTAGTTCAGTCTGCTGGCACTACAAGATGCCTTTGTTTTTACAGACTCTTGTAAAGTTGATGGGATTCACTTTTTTGCTTGGCCTTAGGGAATTTTTTTCTTATATAAAGGAGACTGACACTTTGTTTTAAGAGTTGTTTTTATATAACAAGAAATTTTTTCAGTTTAAGCACCAGCACACACTTCACTAGAGCCAGTTGTTGGCCACTTTAATGTGTCAGAGTGGAAGGAACTTTGCCCTTGAAGCATGGTGACTAAAGTGTGGAAAGGGATGAGTGCTGGGGTGTGCACATGGGGAGGATGGTGCAAGTAGAGCCTGGACAGAGCCATGGGCCCACTCTGCTGATTGCATCTGGAACTTGGTGGTCATGCTTGTGCTGGAAGGAAATGGATGTGAAAAGGAAACATTTGGAATTCATTCACGTGCTCCCCAGTGTCCAATTCTGACCTCTGTGCTACAGATGCTGTGGAGCTCCTTTTCTAACTACAAAGAAGCAAAGCTCTTGCTTTTTGACCTGCATTGGCTCAGCTGGCACCATTTCAAACGTGACTTTGCAGCTTTTCTCCATTTGGTAGCTTGAGATGGTGGTTAGCAGAAAAGCCTTTCAAGCTGGTGTAGGTGGAATGTGCTTCTTTGAGAAGAGGTTGGGTGTAAGGCCATGCTGTGCCTGTGGCTGTTACCAGAGCTCCCTCATGGTCTTACACACATTGTGAGAGTGCAAGAGTGAGTGTGTGTAGAGGAGTGACAGCATCCTCTGTGGAAGAAACTGCCCGTAAAAGAGATCTAATAAAAAATAGAGGAACAAAGAAAAATTGAGGAAGTGATGACTGAAAGTAAGTGAGAGCTGCCAGGAACTTCTTCACAGTCTGTCTCTGGCTCTGATGCAAAGTCAATAAACCACAGGTCAGGACTGAAAACTCTGCCTGAGTCTTCGGTGTGTAGGATGCAGATGAGGCACAGTGCACAGAAAACCCAGTAGTAAAAGGGTGTGTGAAGCAGAAGGGTGTTACACTTAACACTCCCACGGTATGAGGGTTATTTGAATAAAGAAATGAAACGTGTCCAGAAGCCTCTGGTGAATCAGCCTGGGAATGCCTGGAGCTGTGCTTCTGTGGAAGGCTGCATTTTTTCCACAGCCACAGACTGGTACAGACTAATACACTGCTGGTTTAGATGCAATGACCAGAAATAAACCTGACAGTCTCTTTTTTTTTTTTTTCTTTTTCTTTTATTTCTTTCCTCTCCTTCAAGTTTCCTATTTACTGGGAGTCTTAAACTGTACATTGAGAGTGCTGTCTCAGTCCACATAGTTTGCATTCTTACAGTCCTTTCTCTTGGGAAGCACTTTCTATGAAATGGGAAGGGTTTCCTTCAGTTCTGGAAGGTTCTGATATTAAAAAGTTGTGTATTGTTCAAATGCGAAGGAGACCAACTCCTGTGTGAGGGTTTAAGTGCTCAGTTGTGGTAAAACATAAAAGTTGGAAGTTTTTATATAAAACTATAAATATGACTAAGACTACTTGCAGACTCTATCAAGTATTTTGTATCTGGTGTTTCTCATAGTCAGCCCTTCCCATTTATGTAGTTGTGCCCCTTTTTTAGTATTCCATCTCTGGGCAGAAGGTGGATATCATGAAACTGTCATTATTTAGTAAAATTAATCTGCCCAAAAGACTAGTGTGGGTTTTAGAAGGCTTAGGAGGGTGCAGAAGGCTTTTGGAGAGTTTGCTGCTCTGAATTGTTCAGAGGTGACTCTGTTAAGTCCGAGTGCCAAACCTGGCAACCAGACAGCAATTCTGGTTTTATCTATCTAGACTTAGCCAGTGCCTTTAAATAGACATCTTTATCTTGGTAGGCCTGAATTATCATTCAGTTCTGCATTGTTTGAAGCATGGTGTAATGAAAATGAATGCAGCAAGTTAAAAACTGAAAGCTGCTGAGTGCTAGTGAGTCCTCCCTGGAGCAGCTTGACACTTTGTGAGACTTCAGATTTTTCTGCATAATGAGTGGTGTTGATACCATGAAATTTTTTGCCATCCACTCTGAGGTGTTTTGAAATTGTTGCCTGTGCTCTCTTTGCTAATGCCTAAGTTGGAGCTGTTTTGCCAGGAAGGTGTTTCCTTGCCTTAAACAGCTTCTCTTGGCAAATTACTTGGTTTATGTAATATTTTCTTCTAGTTAGAGGGAAACTATGACATTACTCCCCTAAACTGGAGAGGAAATGATTCCAGCCAGACACATGAGTGTGTTAATTTTCTCTGCCAGCCGGGCGGTTACAGAGTGCTTGGAGATGGTCCAGAAGCTTCACATCCGGGCCTGTCCCGCCAGCTGTGCTTGTTCCAGCACATCTGTCCTTGGGAGGATTTTGTTCCTCTTCCCTAATCTGGGCTGAGAGAACAGTGCTGCTCGATCAGGAAACTGCTGCCTTCCGGTACCTGCCTGGCTCCTGGGGGGACTCAGGCTCTCCCAGGTTGAGGCAGTCAGTGCTGTGGTCAAGGGAAAATGCTTTTTAAAGGAAAGCCAAACTTTGATCCAGCTGTGCAGTTGCTGAGTCTGTTCTGTCTGGTGCTATCTAAATGAACCCAGGAGAAAGAAAAACATTCTTGGTGTGTGCATCTCTCTCCTTCAAGCTCTAACTCATGTAAATGAGCTGAAGATTTGAGTAAAACTTTCTAACTTTAGCTATCTTGCTGCCTTTAGCCCTAAGACCTTTTTTACTTTGGAGATTTATGTTTCATAAGTCACTGCCAGTTGTTTTTTCCCTTTATTATAGATGGTTTCTTTTACCTTGTTGCCTAGTTTTTACTTTGCCCAGAGTTTAATAAAAAAAAAAATCCTTTGTTGAGTAATAAAGGTGAAGAGGGTTTCTGTTCCTGTTTCTGTACATTTTGCCTTGTAGCCTTTTCTTGTAATTTGCTTACATTTCCACCTCCTGTGGAAGATACTGTGCTTCTATATTTCATTATTTGACATGTCTGTGCACTTTTGTAATCAGCTTGATCTTTCAGAAGTATGTCACTTATCTCTCCATTTCTCTAAATGTTTATGGATTCGTGCTCTGGTTTTCTTGATCCTCTTCTGCTAACATAATTCCTTCCAGTCTTAATCTTTAAAAGGCTGGGAGCTGGAATAAGAGATGAAGTATGGTGCTAAATCCTCTGTTGTTGTTTTGTGAGCCTACAGCAATCTCAGCCAAGGACAAGAATGTGTTGTTACCACGTGTTTTTACCTGTTAATCTGTGTGCAGTTCACAGGCCACAGCCTTATCAGCCAACTGCTTGGGCTGCAGCCCATTGTAAGGCATATTAATGATGTGGTGACCCCTGCAAATTTGATTAGTACAGATTAGATTTTGGGCTTTATTAGAGTTTTTGTGCTGTTGACAGCTGAAACTCAGTAATGGGATGGGGAGACAGAGACTTATATATGAGAGTAGTTCCTTATCCTGCCAAAAAATCCTGCCTAACTGCTTTCTTTTCTTTTTTCTTTCTTTCTTATTTTTTTTTCCCCCTTGCTTTCCTTTTTTTTTTTTTTTTTCCCTTTGGAAGAGTAACTGATAGCTTGGTGGAGCAGGGACTTGAGGTCTATTTCTATGACTCCCATGAGTGCTGTAACCCAGTGAGCTACTGGCTGTTTTAGGGAGAAGGGAGCAGTAAGAGGGATGTTGATGGAAATACTTAATCTTCTTTGTGACTTCCCTGGAGCTGGGAGATGTTTCATGACAAAAGCTTCCTCAAAACTGCAGCACGATTACCAAAGGTTTCAGGTTTGAGAAATCTGGCTTTTCCAGAGAAAGTGGATGTTGTCAGGAAACATCCAGCAAACTCAGCTGCTCTTTGCTGCTTGGCAATTCATATTGTTCTGGGAGTGTGTGTTTTAGGTCTGTTATTTCTTTCTTAAATTATAAACAGTCTTCTTTTAAATATATGGTTATTACTGATTTTTTTATTGTGTTTTGACATGGTATCACAGTTAATGAGAAACACCTTTGTTCACTTTAATCTGCTCTGTGATAGTAAACTCTTTCCCTGTTGGGTGCATTCTCTCCTCCTGAATTATTTTCCTACCAGAACTGGGCAAGCTGTGACCTCTGATAGCTGATGTTACCTGTTAGCCTGAAAAACACGGTGATGTTTTAGGGCCATAAAAATGTTAAATGATGTTAATCTGCTAACCTTGGAGAGCAGAACGTGACTTAAAGCCAGGGCAGTTGATCCAGGGCTGTGTGAAGACAAGTCACGTTGTGCTGATGGCAGGGAGTGCCCTGGCAGTCACCGTGACTCGGCGGCTGCTTTCCCACTGCTCTGGCTCTGAGTCAAGCTTGAGTTCATCATTCCAAGCCCAAATACTTCCTGATACCTGAGCCAGCTCTCGGTCAAGGTGATGGGGAATTTTTCTAGTGACTTACGTGCCAGTTTGAACATCTCTGCAGTGTTTTATTTACGGATCTCTCACAGTGGTTGTACTAAACTGCCACCAGTTCTTCCCTCACTGTCTCCAGTTCACTCAACCATTCATTGTGTCACGGCTTCTGCATCTTGCACTATTTTGCCTTCACTTATTTCACCACACCTGCTTGCAGATTAAATTTTTCTTAAGATATGAGTGTATCTGGTGGAAACAAAGTTTACTGAGTACATTGAATGTTGCAGTGTGTTAGCTCTGGGTTCTTGTGGAGGTTGTGAAACCCAGCAAAAGGAAGGTACAACATGCAACATACTTGGTCTGCAATGCAAATATGCTGTAGATTGGTATCAAGAAATGCCATGATATCCCTAGAATTGTCCTTTAATTTGATTTGGATTTCTGTATGAAACAAAAATCCAGCTATCTTAAGCAGAACAAAGATGAAAAAATTATGCTTATGTCTTAAATTTGACTGTATGACTTGGATTAAACTGGGTGTCTTGTGTTTATTAATAGCACTCTTTTATGTACAGGTGTTCAATAGATCAACTCTTGAAATGTTGGCTTAATGAAATTAAATCATTGCTGAATGGATGATGCACAGGTGGTGACATAATCCTGAAGTCAGATAACTATGGTGGATCTAAAACCTTTTAACTAATAACATATGCATGCTGTATCTACAATTGTCCTTCTTGGGAAGAAAATTTTTAAAATAATGAAATGTGGGAGGCCAGGTGTGTTCTGAAGCAGTCAATGGCAGAAAAACAACTGGAATAATACTGTTGTTTCTAAAAAGGAACTGTTCCCTACAGGGTGACATTACCAGGTGTAAGGAAGAGGAACTCTGTGGTTGTGCTGTCCAAACTGTTAATGAAGGAAAAATTGGCATTTTTGGAGCAGTAGCTATTTCTTCTGTCAAGTGTACCCAATGATATATTAACCCATGAAGAGAAGATGTTTTTACAATACCTCAGATGACAAATCAGTAAATATGATGTATTTTTGGCAAAGGATTTGCTCCTCGTTGATGACACATCATATTTATTCTATTAATGTCTGAGCGCCTTATGCACTTGACGTTAAATCTGAAAGACAAGCTCTTAATCACACGTTTGCCCATGAGTGGAGTGACAGGAAGGTGACAAAATGCCCTCAGTTTTACTGGTGGGAGCCTTTCCTTGGGCAGGCCGTGGTGCTGCAGGGCGCAGTTGCGGTTGTGCAGGCGGGGCTGTGGGAGAGGCCGTGGGTGGCACAGCCCAGGCACAGCCTGGCAGCTCTGCTGTGTCCTGCCCTGGCACAGCTGCCATTCCTGCTGCTGTGAGCATTTGTGAGGGCCTGGGCACAGGAGCAGGCCTGGCCACCCACTGCTGCCCGAGGCTCTTGGCCCCTCCATAGCTGGTGCTGCCTCAGGACAAGTTGCAGTAACATGTTCCTTTAACCTCGCTCATCTGTGCCTGATCCATTTACCATTAAGCAATTAAACCATACTTGGAAAAATAAGCAAAACTTAATTATTTCCTTGCCTGTTGTTGAAGTCCTGACAGCAGCACATGTTTAACTCTGGCATACCTTTTTGTTTGTTAGGGGGAAGAGTAAAAACATGGAAAAGGAGATGGTTTATTCTGACTGATAATTGCCTGTATTACTTTGAGTACACAACAGTGAGTATATATCATGGTGAATTTTCATTTTAATCAAGATTTATAAGTAGCTAATCATGTGATATTTTCCTAATTTTTTAGGACAAAGAACCTAGAGGAATTATTCCATTAGAAAATCTTAGCATAAGAGAAGTCGAGGACCCTAGAAAACCAGTAAGGCAGTTTCATATTTATTTTTTAAATGAAGATGAGTAAACCATATGGAACTTAATTGTACTGTTAAATGAATTTATTTGTCAGTTTTGTTTTGTTCTTTTAAATTTATTGCTTCATATCTACCCTCCAGAACTGCTTTGAGCTCTACAACCCCAGTCATAAAGGTCAAGTAATTAAAGCGTGTAAAACTGAAGCTGATGGCAGAGTGGTGGAAGGCAACCATGTGGTGTACAGAATATCTGCTCCCACCCCAGAAGAAAAGGAAGAGTGGATTAAATCTATCAAGTGAGTTTAAAGTCTTAAATGACTTTCAGAAAGCAATTATTGTAAGGCCTTTTCAGAGTATGATACTAAGAGAATTTGTTGTAACTTGTTGAAGAACTCTGATGTAGCAATGTCCTGGAGGACTCACCCTGAGCTCTGTGGGGTTGAAGGGTTGATGGATCAAGATACAAATCTGTTACTGTGTGGTCCTAAGGAAATACTGGTGCTAACTCAAATGAGGACAGCATGGATTTATTGTTCTGTGCAAATGAAAAGCCTTTTGTGAATTGTCTTTACACCTGATTTTATTGTAGTCTTACTTCATAATTAACTTCAGTGACATGTATCTTAGGCATGTTCACAAGCAGCTTTAAACTTCCACAGTTTGATTTTATGTTGGAAGGTTTCTAAGCAGACCCACACTTAAAGAAATAAATAATAGTCAAGATGTGAAGGTGTGAACTCTAAACAAATCACAGTGGAACAGCACCTTGTGCTAAAGAAATATTCCTGGTGCTTAAAGTCAGTCATCCATCTTAAGAGTGTGGAGTCATCCACAAGGAAGAGAGAACAGAAGTTTCAGTTTTCAAAACCAGGTATTTGTTAACCAAACTGATGATTCCTTTTTTCTCTTCCAGAGCAAGTATCAGCAGGGATCCCTTTTATGATATGCTGGCAACAAGGAAAAGAAGAATTGCAAATAAGAAATAGAACATGATCAGCAACTTGTAGACCTGCATCAACCTATAACTGAGCATACTGTGGAGTAACAAAAGAAATTGGACAAACTAAATGAAGACAACTGTAAATTTTATATATATATGCATATATATATATATACATTCTACTATAACATAAAAACTTGGCAAAACTTTTCAGGGTAAATAGTTACTGGTATATAATTTGAAGTAAGCTTCAAATCCCAGAGAATGATTATGTTGGAACTTAATTCAGCTGAGCACAGGGAAGCCTTGTTCTCACATTACTGACAACTCCAGTTTACTTGGGCTGGGGGGAAGGAGTTCAGGGCTAACACTAAAATGTCCTCTACCTGTTACCTGAGCACATTTCCCATAAAAGGAGTGATTATAAGACTTTGAGTTCTCACTAAAGTGCAGCACCAACAGTGGAGCACAGCATGGTCTGGCTCTGCATTTTCCTGTAAGCAGAAACCTCACAATCCCACTGTCAGCTTTCAGTCCTGTGTGTTTCACAGCTGTGTGCAGCTTTCATTCAGGATTCCTCTCCTACCTTTATGGAAATATCTCTTCTTCAGAAACACAGTGACTGGCAGCTCAGTAGGTACCTCGAGGTGCCAAAGGGTTTGTCTGTGTGATGAAATACAGGCAGGGCCCAGCAGCAGAGGTTTGAGACTGTGGCCATGACAGGTAGTACCAAATGTGGTCTGGTGTTTGCCAGTTGGCTAAAACTCAGTCCTTTCTGCTCATCAAGAAACACTAAGGTTTAATAACTGGTTTTATCTGCTTTTTCTATAGTAACATGCTTATGTTTGATTAACACTAAACATGCTGTAGTTTGATTAACACTAAGTAACTGTTAAAGGAGAGAGATGACAGGGCTTGTGTGGTTTTAGGCCTTGCATGTAAAAACACCCCGAAATAATTTCACATGCATTCAATGTTTCTAAAAGGAGAAGCCAGGAAGGTGAAGTTCTCTGTAAGATGCAGCTCTGGAGACTTAAGCGTGCAGAATTCATTCCTTTTCTTGATGACAAACTTTGGACATACAGAGTTTGTGCAATTCCACACAAGTTCAGTATTTTTATTGCATTCTTAAAGGCAATTTTCATATGTGTGCTACAGCAGTTGAAATTGAAAAAAAAAGACATTTTAACTAAAAGTACTGGTTGCCTGGTACAGCTAGACTTCCCCACAGGCACGTGTGTCTGTTTTTAAAACCTGTGAAGATCTTCCTGTGGTCCTACCAATGGGTCTTTCAGGAGCACATCAAGTGCTGCAGCAGATTTTACTCCAGTGATTTTCTGTTGATAGCACACATATTGTTCTTTAGGTAAAGCCCCTAATTCCACAAGAGGGGGAAAAAGTGGGAGGTTTTGGCTCTACTGCTTCTGTTACTATTCAGTTTTTCCCAAACTTGTTGAACCTGAGCCATGCCTGCTGTGCCAGTGAATGCATTGGAGACCCAAAATGTTAAAGCAGCTTTGCTTGTTGGTTGCAGGAGCATCTCTGGGTCTGTCACAGGGAGATGTGCTGCACTGGCAAACCCACACTTACCCAGCTGATCTGTTTGAAATCTCCTTTGAACTGTAGGGGAGAGTCTGTTTCACTGTTCTGTCTTGCTGATTTGCCTTGTTTTGCATGGATTGTCAGCCTTGTGAGTGTTTTGCTTTATTGCATGTTTGCAAAAGAGGCTGAGAGGAAAAGAACAAAGTAAACTTTCCTACACGTTAGATTTTTCCCCAGGGTGTGTGGAATTGCTTGGGTGAATGTTTAAATCTTAGTGCTTCCAAAGGAGTAAAACTCAGCCAGAGGAGGTAGAAGCCTTGAGTAAGTGTCAGTGTGGGGATATCTTTTCTTAAAGGAACACATTTAAACTCTTTATAGAAATGAATTAAGTTGTGTGTCCTGTGTTTGCAGAGCAGCACAGTGATGGAGCTGCTGCCAGCACTTGTTTTGAGTCTTCTGTTCTGCAGTGACATTTTGTTTTCAAGCACTGCCTACATCAGTCTTAGCTTTGGACAAGTAGATTTGTAATGCAAATAGTGGCAAGCCAAATCAGTGGTACTAGTGAGCATAAAGGTGCAAGGCAGCAAATACAGTATTTCTGGAGAAATGTGAGATTACAAAAGCATTAATAAGCCATGAAGCACTTTTGTATCAATTCTTATCTTCTGAAATACCACCTTTGAGGAAATCTATTTATTTAGCCAGGTGAGGATGTCTGCCTATAAGCATGAAGGAAAGGCCTTGACAGTTCATTTGCTGTATTTAGTTTGAAGTTCTTGTATCCAGCAGAAATAATTATTTAGAGTATCATGTAACTGAGGATATTATAGCAGGAAATGTATTATTTCTTAGCATTGAAACGCAACATCTTAAACAGCTACTTGTGGTGCTCAATGTATCTATTTAATTTACCAAAGCTAATGGAATAGCATTTTTGTGTGTGTTAATATTTGATTTCAAATGTTCTTTGTAACAGTATTAACAGGGAGTGAAACTGGCCCAAAATTTCCACTGGCCACGAGGCCAGTAAAACAAAGTGGCTTGTGAAAATTTTGGCCATATCAGGTACTATCCACGAGGGTGAAGAAAAATCTCTCAACCTTTCCCTTTTTTATTGGGCTTCAAGTCCAGGGGTGGCTACTGAAAGTGGCTGCTTGGTGGCCTAAAGCAGGATCTGTTACAGTTTGGCCATGCTGAGGAAAAGTCCTCTGGGGACAGCAGATTCTCCCTTCCTGTGGCACTGACACTTGAGTAATTCTGGAGCTCTTTGCTTTTGACTCTGCAGGGGCAGTGAGAGCCGTGGTGCCAGTGCAGCTGGGAGGGAGCTGTACACAAAACTTAAGCTCAGCTGGACTGACTTAAATTTTACAATATTCTGACAAAATAAGCTCTGCGTCACTTAGCATTTTGAACCATTTTAAACTGGTACAAAACTGAACCTTTATAAAGTGAGCAGCATTTATAATGCTTCATATATAAAAAAACTGCATATTTTTAAGATTTATTACATATCTATGTAGATATGCTTGCTGGAAAAGCTAGGTCTGTTGTAGACCAGATACTACAAATTAAGACTTGTGGCTTACCAGTTTCATTTCTATATTTTCTTGGAAAATGTTTCTAGCTAGAGTTTAAATATAAAATGTAAATACTGTACAGGTATGTATTGATATGAGTATTACTTGATGTATACAAGTGATTTGCATGACAAATATTCTGTATCAATCATTGTTATAACGGTGATGTTTTATGTAAAGCCACTGCAATATTAATGTTTTCATTTATCATTAAGACCTGTTGCTTAAATCTGTCAATTTTCTCAAAAATAAAGTGTGAAATTGTACTGTCTCCTCATTTACCAGGAATACATGAGAGGCATTTGCCAGCTGTTAAGAGGTTAAGGTTTAATTCTACAACTGCTCTTGTAAGTAAAAGGCCTCCTTTCCCTACCCTTAGGCACAGTAATTTAAATTAACAAGTTTAATTTTTCAGAGAAAAAACCCTTCAGCTGCAAAATGTTCCAGTGAAGTGTTGTTACCACACGAGTGTGACTCAGGTAAAAGCTGGTTTCCCTTGAGAGCCACCCGAAATGGAGGGATTTTATTTTGTCAGTTCCCTGCCAGGAGTTTCAGTCAGATGTGGGGGGAAGCGGATCTCTGCTCCTGGAGCAGATTAATGAGTTTCCTCAATTAGCAATTAGAAACAGGTGCTGCTGCTCCCCAGCTCGGGGCAGTACAAGAAGTGCCCTCCCTGCTCCAGAGCCTCTTGGGGCAGCTCCTGCTGGGGGCTCTGGAGGGAGGGGACTCCTTTCAGACAGCTGTGCTGGAGTTCCTTATCAGACAGAGGACAAGACACCAAATCTTGGAGCCAGAGGACAAAAGAGGAAAAAAAAGCCAGATACAGGACAGGAATGTTGATTACTTTGCCATGTTACTTTATGTAACGTCACAGAACTGTTGCCATAGGAACATTATGCAGGTACATTCTGGTTTGGCTTTATGGTGTTCTCCATGTACCAAAATACTACTTTTAACTATTTAGTGAGACATTAACCTTGCTGTTTTTTGCCTTTTGGTTTTTTTTTGTTTTTTTTTTTTTTGTCACACAATACCAAGCTCCTGCTGAGCTCCCCACCCGGTGCCTGGCTGTGGAAGCTTTGAGTTGAGAGGAGAAGCCTTCTGCATCCTTGGCTGGGCAGCTGCAGTCCCAGAACTGATCTTCTGTGGCTCACACCAACAGCATCTTCTCCCCTCACTGAGAGGAAGCTGGGACTCCTCGAGCTGTCAGCTCCCATGACACAGTGCATGTTAAATAACTCAAGTAAAACTCAAGTAAAAATCCATTTTAACTTTGCTGTATTTATATACTATATAAATTTTACATGCTATATATTTACAGTGGGGCAAGTGCTTTTTATCTTTAAAAAAACAAAGATCAAACTTTAGACATCTCTGAACAACACAGCTTGTATAAACCAGACAGATTATTCAGATGAACTGTATTTAATACAGGTTCCCCACTCATCTCCTGATGCAGGACCAGTGAATAATAAGTGCATCACAGTTTGATAGCATTTAATAATAAAAATAAAAATCACAGTATGAATTTGTCTGTAACTAGACACTTTAGAGAGACAAAACAGACAACTGAGACTTAAGACAAATGACAGTATATTAAGAAAATGTAATAAAAACATATGGAACAATATACAAATAGTCTTGAGAGATACATTCAGAACTGCATATTTGTTGTTTCACAATGTCGAAAACCAGAAGATTTTCTTCAGATCTTGAATATAACTCAAATGTGAAGTAAATTAGTTTCTAGTGTCAGACCACAAAAAAAAAAAAGAAAAATGAAGCTCTTGCAAAACTTGTGAAGTTTTAAATAAGTCTTTAAATTAAATATACAGACTGTCAGTTGCAACTTTTATAATTCCTGGTCGCTCTTGCACCAGATGTCTTAACTTGGAGTAACATTACATGAATAACATAAAGTCAACCTGAGTCTGTAATTAAGCAGCATTTGAGATGGTCTATTCCAGGGCATTATCTCAGCTCAGTGAGATATTTATGTGGTAATTTACAATGTTCAGCAGTTGTAAAAAGTTTTCACCCTTTTGGATTAGAAGTATATTTTAAAAAAGAAAGTCTCAAGTTAAAAACTAAAAAAAAGTTCATATATGGTAAAATTCTGTACAGAAATGTTAAGCACCACTTATGACTGGATTTTGTCTTGATGGTAATTGATAATAAATTTTAAGTTTTGATGGTCACTATTGGTAATGTCAGGGTTGAAGGTAAGAAGTCGTTGAAGGTAAGAAGTCGTGGGTTTTGATGATGAGAAGTTGTTGGTTTTGAAGGTGAAGGGTTGTTGGGGTTGGTGGGCACAAGTCCTTGGGGTTGGTGGTGGGATCAGTCTGAGTATTGAAGGCTTTCATCAGTCAGCTCCACATCTGAAAGGCAAAAGGACACAAGGTCAGTCCTGCTGTGACATTAAACATTCAGCTGTCTCGGGGGCTTGGTTTCTAGAAAAGGCTCAAAGCTGCCCCAGCTCCATCTGCTCCCTCAGGACAGGATCCAACTTCCTCACACACCAACTGCACCCAGCTCTGGGCTCAGGCTGCTGCACTGCACAGAGCCTTAGGACAGAGCCACCTGCTCCAAAAGCAACTGCTGCACCTTGGCTGAATCAAATCTCATTGAAGTTTTGCCTAAAAGCATTGTTGTTTTAGTAACAACCTGTGGTGAGGCTGACCAAATCATAGCCACGAAGGCAGAGCCTTCAGAAACTTGCTGGAGAGAACACGTGAGAGAATAGGAAAGAGCTGCTTCAAAGCTGCTCCTTTCCTCCCCTGTATAAATTTTTCTTAAACAACTTATCATCAGCTGTCTTTATCCTTACTAATTTATTCAAAATAACAGCACAGGTGAAAAGGCACAACCTCACAATTCCTGTGGTTCCTAGCCTGTCCTTACCTTGAGACATTCAGTACAAAAAAAACACAGCCAAAGTGGCCTCTTCTGAAAGCAGCTTCCATCCTTCAGAGAATCCTACTTGAGACCCATTTAAATAAAAAA
>VZTB01008340.1:519957-535648 GCA_013397245.1 Thryothorus ludovicianus | reverse complement strand
TAAAAAAAAAAAAAAAAGACTGACCTTCCAGAAGATGGAGCTAATTAACATCCATGGCCTTGAGAAAATATTAAAATTCTCAAGACTTAAACTGCTTTTGGCAGCCCTCGTGTTGGGAGCAGCACGTTCAGCAGTTCCTAAACAGCTCCTTCTCCTTCCCCTTGCCCTGCCCTGAGCAAGGAGATGCAGAACATTTAATTCCTCACTAAACCCTGACTGGTTTGGAAAAACCCGAGTTTGCCATCTGCTGGCCGGAGAATTACTGAGGCCAAACCACTACGGAGCACAAGCATTTTAATTTGTTTGGTTCCTGATTTGTCAGCTAGAACAGACCCTTTTAGTGCAGTGAGGGTTATTTGGGATATGAGTATCATAAAAAGTCTCCTTTTACAACATTAGGAATTGAAAGACCCCAATTCAGTTATGAATAATAATAATGGGTGAACAATCAGATTTCCCTGCACTCTGTATTTTTAGAATAAAACCTTTGGTTATCTCTGTCTTAAAATACAATCAGTTTTCTACAAATGCACTTCCCCTTTGCCTTGATCAAACCTTTCAGTGCAAGAATTCAGTGCACTGACTGTGGCAATTTGCCCAAGTGTGGAAACCCCATGAAAGATATTTTAATTTTCCAGAATTTCAAGATTAAACTTCTCCAATTCTTTTATTTTCTGTGCTATAACGACAGTTTCAACATGACTAGAAATGAACAGGACTGTCACTGACCCAATTCCTAAACTGTGGGTAGGTATAAAATGTAGAAAATTTAATAATGAAACTTGTTTTTGGATAGTGAGCTGTGTTCGTGAGGGATTACTTCACTTATCTTTGAGTAAAATAGTTCAGTGATTGTTTTGGTTTTCTATTAGAATAGATGAGTAACTGGAACTGGTTTATGTCGGATAATAAGCATTTAATAAGGCTTTATTTCTATAATAAACACTTCTGTTCAGCAAAAATTTCATGGGAGATGTTGTCAAGTTTGATTTTAGATGTTGAATTTGTTGCAGTGTGCAATCATCTTCATTGCATAATTTTAGAGCTAATTAATTTAAACTAATTAATTTATCTACTGTGAGCCCAAGTTTAGATTATGACAAGGAACAGCTGAGAGCTCAGTGTAAATTTAGTCAGGCACACAAATTCATATTTGGGTGTTTCGTAAGAAGCACCAGACAGACTCTTGCAAATATTAAAAATTGGGGAAGAGCTGTTTCCTCAGCCCACTTCTGTGTATTGTCAAGCCAACACCAACAGAAAAACCCCACAAGTGAATAAAACAATAGCAGGAATTTAACACTCTGCAGGTGTTGAATTGTGAAGTGTCCTCTGGAGGTTTGACAGCTGTGCTTAGAAGGCAGAGCTACACCTGCACCAACAATATTTCAGTATTATCACCAACTCCTGTAATTCTGAGTGAGCAGCCAGCACTGTTTCTATGCTATGAACAGCTCAATGTACTATTTTATTTAAATTATAGAATAGTTTGGGTTGGAAGGATCTTAAAGATCATCTATTTCCAACCCCCTGCCACGACACTGTTTGGAAGCTGTGATAAAACCCAGGGACTTCATCACCCAAGCATTTACAGACTGTGATGAACAAGCAGGAGTCCTGCCAGCATCCCAGGGCCCCTTACCTCTGACATACTCAGTGCATGCCATGGAGCTGCATTTCTTGCTGTCAGCTGCACCAGGAGGTTTCTCTTCCTTGTAGGGTTGTTTACTGCCCTGGTTTGTGTATTGCTCACATAAATGGTCATCTGGAGGACGGGATTCTTCCTTCTTCTCCCATGTTTTCTTCTGGAAACGAGGATCTAAATATTCCAGTAAGTCTTTCAGTTTCCTGTCGTGCTTCTTCTTTTTCTTCTTTTTCTTATGTTTGCGATTGTCATTGTCAAAGTGGAGCACAGAGCAATCCAAATCATAAAGTCTGAAGGAAACATGCAAGTTAAAAATAGAAAAACAGATGTGGCACTTGATGTATATATGAAATGTTATTTATTTACCACAGGTGACGACTTGCAGAGTGTCTGCTACTTTGTGGTACTTTCTGCACTTCTACTTTAATTTAGGTGCAGCAACCTTAAGCCCTCAGAACGAAGGACAAGAGGTCCTGGTTTGTACACAAATCGTTAACAGGCATATGGGGAATTAAAAAAAAAATTAAAAAATTGTAACCTAATCAAGAACGATGTGCAGATGTTATTCTGACTACATTGTCCAGCTCTAGTGTTCTAACACAATTCAGCAACATCTTTCCTATCTTCTCTTGGCCAACCTAACAACATGATCCCGTCACATTATGACAGATAAGTTACTTAAAAACAATGAAAAAAAGGCAGACATGAGAAATACCCAGAAAATAATTAGGAAGAAATTGCTGATTATGCTGGAATCCTTGCTTACTTGTAATCCTTCTCTCGATGTTTATCTTTGGACTTCTTTTTCTTCTTGACCTTCTTATACTTTTTGATTCTTTGGTCATCTGTCTTTCGGCATTTCTTTTCTATGTCACTTCCACTCTCGTCTTGGTGGGAGTATTTTCTTTTGCCATTTCTTAGTTTTTCGTTTTCCCGGGAAGAGTCCTCAAAATTTGAGTGAGCTGGCCCTGGTGGAAGTGCGTGCCTTTCACGGGAGTATTTCTCCGAGTGCTGCTGAGGTACTGAACAGTGGTGGAAGTTTGCTCTGTGGCTGCTGAAGTGATGCACATCCTCCTCTCTGGAGAGTGTGCTGTGAGCCCATCTGCTTTTGCAGTGATAATCCTTGTGTGACCTGCTGTAAGCCTGGCTCAGTTTGTCATAGTCTTTATCACAATGAGAGGACTTCCTCTCCCTGCCATCCCTTGTTCCATGGGAGGAATAATAATCATTGTAGTATCTGCATTTCTCCCATCTCCGTGGTTCATCTTGATAGTATCTTTCTCTAATCCAAGGTCTGTCTCCTTTGGAATAATAATACCTACTCCTGTCTGGGTCTGTCCTTTCTCTGCTTCGGGATCTGTAACGAGAATATTTTCCTGAGCTCCTGCCATTACTGGGACTGTTTCTTTCGTTGTGGGAGGATCTGTACTTGCTCTCACTGCAATACTCCTGCTTATGACGGCTTTGCTTGTTGGTTTCCACGCTGTGAGAGCTCCTCCTCCTGTGGGAATGATCCTCTGCTTTGTTCCTGCTTTGCCTCTCCTTCTCCTCAGTGTCTGAGTTTTCTCTCTTCCTCCGGTAGTGCTCTTTGTCAGTTCTTTTAGAGTCGTGGATTTTTTTCTTATTTTTTTTCATATGTTTATCATCATCTTCACATATTTTATTACTCAGTCCCTCATCTGCTCTAGAAAATTGACTTTCCAATACTTTATCTAGCTTTGTAATAGAAGAGTCATTAACGGGTGGTACCTCTACATAGTTATTAGAAATGTCCTTTGTATCTTGGCATTTATCTGTAATATCTAGAGATGCAAGTTTTTTAGAACTACATTCAATGTCAGGCTTTATAGAGGAAGTTTGCCCTAATTTCTCTTTGCTCTCAGGAGACCCTTTGATGTACAAAGGATTTTCTTTTGAAATGAGTTCAGGTTCTTTTGATCTTCTTAGTTTGTCTTTATCTCTGATGTCTTCAGACTCACACTGCCCAAGGAATTCACCTTCAGCGTCCAAAGATTTTTTCCTAACCTTGTGCTGACCATTGATATTGAGATGTGCATTATCAGCTTTTGTTATAATACTTTCAGCAACTTCTTCTTTGGTAAAAATGGTTTCAGAATCCGATTGAGTAAAAAGTTTCTCAACCTCACAGCTAAAGTTGGAAGGAACCTTCCTGGATTCTTCATAGGCAAACAGTGCTTCCATCACTACAGCTTCCATAACTCCATCACTGTCAGAAGATTTCTGAGGTCCAGAGACACTGCACAAAAATAAAAACGTATTTTTAATTTTAAAAAGTCAATCTAAAAGATGTTAGGAGTAAAATCTCCTAAAAGAAAAACAAAAAGGGGGCTAATGCACAATTCTGAAAGATATTGTCTTTAGAAAACCATTTTTACATCTCCCTCAGCTCCCAAGGAAAGTTCTGCTCTCAGTTCTGCAGATCTTGCCTTAAAAAACCCATCCCCAACACATCCAACTCCTTCCATTTGCAGCTCTGAATCTCATCAATAGCCAGAACAACTACTTTTGCTCTTCCCCCAATTAGAAAAAAAAAGGTAAACACACAGATCTCCCAAATGGGACAGCAGATTGTGGGAATTTACATTCACTCATCCTAGGATGCAAAAAAGGGAAAGAGGAATAGAAAAAGTATTCTAGACAATGGATGAAAAATGTAAAAAACATCCTGTGCAAGTTTTACAGGAGGCACCAGCCTGCATTCAGTATCAGAACAATGTGTGCCCAGTGCTGATGTGTGCAACACCAGATGCACAGTGTGGAATTCCCTGTACTGATGTAAATTTCTTAAGTAGCATTAGTAGCAACAAACTTGTATGAAATCTTGTTTTAAGCAGAGTGTAGGCATTTTACCTTTTTTCCTCTGACAAGCTGTTCAGGTGGCTGTACGTAAGAGATTCTAAGATACCTTGAGGATCTGGTGACAAAGCTTTAGGCATCTACAATTAAAACACAGAAGTTAACAAACAGAAGGAAAAAGCTATTTTAAGTAGAAAACTACTACTGACAAACTTCCAATATTAGATATTAAACAAGATCACACTGAGTTATCTGCACATTTTTCCTGCTTTACACATCATGCCCCTCCTCCCAAAAATGTATTTTATGAAACTTTAGAAGTATTATCTCCCTGAACTTCTCTTATGTTGACATATGTCAGCTCAGCACTGCAAATTCAGTGGAATAATAGCACAAAGGGTTAGAATGAAATCTGTGCTGTGTTTTCTTGGTGGTATTCCACGTTGCAGTGCCCATAAATATTGAATATATTCATGAAAGTCCAGATGAACAAATGCAACTCACTGTTTCAAGCACTCCATTTGCTTTAGAGAAGAAAATCTCAGAAGGTTTAATGGGTTGGACTTGGCAAGTAGAATCATCAAGTTTCAGTCCATTTTCTTTATATTCATTATCTAAACTAATAGCACCATTTAGGGTATCAATTTTTGGCAGCTCATGCTGGGATCTTTCTTCAGCATTCTGACAGGATGAATGGGAATTATGCAATGTACGGACCACCTTCCCAATCAGAATTCCATTGGAAGATATGACGTTGCAACTCCTTTTGAACAAGCCCTTGGACTCCTCGGGTTTTCCTGAAGGTTCCGCACTGTAAGGGACCACGTTATCAGAACAGAGCTTAGGGTTTCCATTCACTGCTGGCTCAACAAAGATTTCATCAGGAACCTCCTGCTTGGAGACATTAGAAGCAACTGACACTGTGGAGAGGTTTGAGGTAGGCTCTGCTGCAGAAGAGTTTGTGACTGTGGCTGCAGGAAGGGCTTTCGGATCCTCGTCCTCCGCAGCGCTGGCCGGACACTCGGCCTGCGGCGCCGCCGGCCGCGCGGGCAGCTTGTTGTGAATACTGATGGTGATCTTCTGCCCTTTGCAAGGGTCTGCCAGGGAGGGCCTGGAAATTGCCCAGTTCTGAACACAAGCTGTTGGTGGAGCTGAGGATGGCCTTTTTACGGCAACGCCGACAGTACTGGGATCCTCTTTTAAAGGTCCATTTCCATTTAAACGACTTGAACTCTGGATTTGAAGAGATTATAAGATGGGTATGTTCAAACACACCGCATTGGAAGTTTTACAACATTAAATTCTCAAACTAAATAGTTCTACAGATTGCCTCAACATCTAAGAAGAAACCTCACTTCCCTTCCAACATAAATGCACGTCCAACAGGTGTGCATTCTGCCTTTGGTATCAAATGAGCATCAGTTTGACACCCATCCCAACAACTTAACATTAACTAAAACTTTTCCAAAAAATATTTATTTTTAAACACTCCCTGACAAAACTGGAATAATTCTGCTAGTACTCAGGAACACAACAATTTGTATTCTATCACTGTCTCAACTAAAGTGACATTGATAGGAATAGGGCCAATATTTACTTTTTAAATTTAAATTATTTAGGCATTAATAGACTACTTAAATTGTCTCAAGAGCACAGCTCTCAGGCTTTAGAAAGCTGAGCTGGAAAGGCAAAGTAACAAAGTGGCATGGCCGCACAATTAAGCCTTAGCCACTGTTGAACAACTCTGGCTCTAGCACGGGGGCTGTGAAGAAACCTGCAGGTGGAAGGAAAAACAAAACTCAACCAACCCCACCCCGCATCCAGAGGCACTGTAATGGTGCCTTTATGTGCCCCCCGCAGTTACCTTGATCATGTGCGGAGGCAGCCGCGGTCCCATGAAGGCGGGCTGCTTGCCGCCGGCCCCGCGCTGGCCCAGGAACGGGCGGGGGTAGGAGGGCGCGGGCAGGTAAAACGCTCGCTCGCCCAGCGTCAGGTCATAGCGCCTGCGGGGACAGGGACAGGGACAGCTCAGCCACAGCCTCTCACAGCAACACAACACGCCTGGAGCATCCAGGCAAGACTACAAGCTGGAGATTGGATAATGGTCTTCCTGCAATGTGTCCTTTGCAGGGCAATGATTCAGCCTCACACTCTAGTGATGTGCCTTATAATCAAATTATTTATCAATGGTTTATTCCATGTACCCCATAAGTTTTGTATTTGGTTGTTCCCTATTCTTCCCTCCTCCAAGGGCAGGACTGTCACTTTGGGGCTCTTCCCAGGCCCTGGAAAGGTGCCAGGTGGTANCTTTCCTTCACCTCCATTGTCACAATACACCTGCCACGGTGCCACACTGGGACCCACGGGGTCAGCTGAATCTGCAGGGCAGAGGGGCTGCACTGAGGCTTCTTCTGGGGTCAGGGCTAGCCAGGCAAGCAATTAAACAGAGTTTGATTGAAATATCACACCATCTATGGCCATGATTTCTCCTCTTTTCTAGAGAGCAGAGAGAAAGCAGCGTAGCCAAGTGCAGGAG
The DNA here is from genome assembly GCA_013397245.1 of Thryothorus ludovicianus. Taxonomy (NCBI): domain Eukaryota; kingdom Metazoa; phylum Chordata; class Aves; order Passeriformes; family Certhiidae; genus Thryothorus; species Thryothorus ludovicianus. The sequence continues at coordinate 528,650 of VZTB01008340.1, read as the reverse complement.
TTTAAGGTGGAGCAATGAAAGGTAATAAAAGACATGGGGAATTGCCACTTAGACAGAAATATACAAATAGTAATATTTTCCCAGGGTGGAAAGAAATAGACTTGAAAATAAGAAAAGCATTGGCAACTTGATAGTAAAAATGTTCTGAGCACATCTGGTGTCATTACCTGATATAAAAAAGTACGTAAGCTTGCTGATTGAGAACTGTTTTGATATCAGAAAGCTCTACTGAGGCATCATTCATTCGGTACCAAAGTCCATTACCAGCCTGCAAACAAAGACAGAATATCTTCAGATGAATTGCATGTGTTCCAAAGGACATCACAGACAGAGCACTGCAGAACAAAGCATACCAAAACAAAGCAAACAAAGCACATGATGCAATGTTTTCCCCTAAAACCACTGGTTACCAGTAACATTTTAATATCTTTGCCAGCACAGATTTTATCCTGTTAGAAGTTGAGCTGATCTCTACCTTTATGAAGCAGAGATAGTGTCCAGCATTACAGTTGAAGCCACTATGTACAAGAACTGCATATAAAGCATAGATGAGGGGTTCTCCAATAGATTGGGACATATATGCTCGAAGATCCAAATATTCAGGGTATTTTACATCCTAAACAAAGAGAAAGAAGATTCAAATTATCCTGAAATACTTCATGGAACAGCCTGAAAAAGACACAGACTAGAACCATATAAATATATTTTTCAATTCACTTGAAAGTGCCTATTCTCAGAAACAACATCGAATAACTTAAGCTGCAGGGAGCTATTTTCTACAGAATTAGCTCTTTAAAGGTAAGGTATGTTCCTAGGGTCACACAAGACCTCTATCAGTATTAAATAAGAAAGTAACAGCCACAGCTGCTAAGTTGTTATATCGACTTCTCTTGCACTGTAGTTACTGCCTGAAATGTGAACAACTTTAAAATGAGTATTCATCTTTGGGAAATGTCCACTCTGGGATGATAAAGCAGCATTCCAGCTGCAAACATACCTTGTTGATCTTTCCACCTGTAAAATTTGCAAATCTTTTCAGTGATATTGTGAGAACATTGGAAGAGCGATGTATCGTGTATCTCTTGGATGCTGGAACCATCTTCTTACACCTTAAAAACAAGCACAGAAATGTTTTTAACAGTGTATTCTTTTCACACACAGAAGTCAAACAAGTTTTCATCTCTCACACATGCTTATGCTATCTGAATGATATTTTGCTTGTATAATATGTTAGATCTTTTCTTAAATCCATAAACTGCATTTCAGCTTTGTTAATAGAGAGAACACAGGAGGATATTAGGGACAGCTCTATAGAACAAAGAATAAAAGATTTAGGACATTATCTCTTGATAGCCAAATTAATATCTGAACATGTATCTTTCTTATGTCAAAAAGGTAAGGCAGTAAAAAATGTAAAAACAAATCACTGGAAGGAAACAGCCATTCTGCAGAGGCAGACATTGGACAATATTGAGTTTTCTTGTACAGAGGTTGCCTGCAAAGTCTGAAACCCTCTCAATCTTTCAAAACAAAATTGTTAATTTTGTTTGTTTTGCTGCACACTCAAAGGAGGTACAGACTAAGTCCTGAAATGCAACCACCAGCACAAAGACTGAAACATGTCACTTTACATTGTCAAGAAAAACACTACTGAGAGCTAACAAATAGAAAGAATTTAATAGCCTTTTTTCAAACTGATGTCAAAATACAAGGCACAGAATTCCAAACTGATGGAGAAAGCCAATGAACAAAATAAGAGAGACATCCAGAATACGAAAAAAAAATAAAAAAAAAAGAAGTGGTTTATAAAATTTTGGAACTTGTATTTAGAGATGAAGGTTTCAGGCATTAGTAATCCCTATTAGAGAAAATAATGGTAGAAAACAAAAAGGAAACTGAAAAGTAATATAACAGTTTGCCAACAATGAAAATGACACTGTACACACACCAAACCTTTCTTTTCAAACTCACAAAAAGATTAAACTTCTGAGTTTGTGTGTGACTAAGCTGATGTTGCCTCCCCCACCAAATCCTTGTCCATATCCCTGCAATCCCTGCACTCCAGCTCACCACTTCTTATCAAACATGCCTTTAACTTCTGGCCATGAGTATTTTAGCTTCATGCTCAGGAAGGCTGACAAGCCCCAGCACAGACAGCATTAGGAATAAAAGTCTAGAGTAATACAATTCTTATAATATATTTCCAAATATTCAAACAGAAATATAAAAATCACTCATTTAGAAACAAGTGCATTATTTTCCAAGCTCTGAATGGTTTCAGTATATTAACTGTGTAAATAAAATTAAATGAAACAGCAAGCCATGTCTGTCTCACTGCTAAACTAAGTCAAGAGATAACTTATCCCCCAGGTCACACACTGCACTGAACAAGTGTCTTGCATTAAGGTGTAATTAACAATAATCTTACTTGCTGCACTTATAGCTATTTTCACCGTCCAGCTGTTCTGGTTTCACAAACTGTTCCAGAGCTCTGGTGACAGATGTAACTGCCTGGATGAGTAGGAAAATAGAACTCTAAGTCACAAGAAATGCAACATTTCAAGCACTTACAAGCACTTTACAAGTTAACCTTGCTAGTTTATAAGTGGCCTACTGTGAACCAGCAAACACCATAAAGGAGGAGACAGAAACAGAGTTCACTGAGTATTTACCTCATTTGAAAATGATCCCACTTCAAAATAAATAAATCTTGCACTGCCAGACAGTATCTGTGGTATGCCTTGGCATCAATAATGAGAACAATCAAACCCATCAGTCTAACAATAGATGTATATTGAAGTAGAATAATTGAGAAGTATGATTATATCATTGTTTGTGTAGCCATAATTATTATTTTTCCAGCTAAAATCCAATCCAAACACGGAGAGCATTTCCATGGCTTCCCTGGACCAACAAAGCCCAATCCACCACCAAGCTGTTTTGTTTCAACAAGAAAAGTTTCTAAGCAAAATGACTTTATTTTACAAAGCTCTACAAGCCCTGACACTTGTCAGCCATGCTCACAAACATCTCACCTTTATATCCAAAGTAACGTCGAGGAAGGGCTCGTACGTGTCCGACACTGCTTTGCAGTTCAAGCACTTTACTGGAATCAAAATACAAATGTTTAACATCGTGTGAATGACACTAACTGCATGCATTTCAATTTCTAACACACAGCACTTTAGTCAAACTGCAAACCCCTTTGCTACAGACAGACAAAAAGACACAGATCAGCTCAAAAGACAGTAAATCTTTTTAAAAGTACCTCGAGATCTTAGATATCCTCCAAATATTTGATAAATAAGTGTGGTGGCTTGAGAAGATCTGTCTAATCTGGAAATAAATTAGAGACAGACTCAGAAGACTGAAAGCACAGAGTTAATTCTTCAAACAATTTTTGGTTTTATGAAAACCAAGGATATAGATTTTAATTTATGATAGTAAATAAAGTAGTAATAGGGGTTAGGAAAAAATTAAATTTCATTATTTTATACTTACTTGGTGCTTCCATTCAAGCAAGCTTTCTGTAAAGCATCAACAGTGAAGCATAAGAATTCATGTGCATCCTCTTGACTGCCAAAATGGAAATGTTTTCCTATTCCTAATAAATAAAAAGGTTATATTTATTTCTTATAGAATGAAAGAAAACACACATTTCTAAGAACACCTCTTCTTTAAAGTATCCCAATTATTCATATGCATCAAATAACTCACTTTAAAATTAAAAAAATTAAAAATAAACCTGTATAAAAACTACTTACTTTTAAGGCCATTGATAACAGACGTAGGTTTGATGGCATTATTAGAGCAACACAGGACCTGGTTGATGTGACTTTCCATCGTGCACATCATACAGAATCCTTCTACATGACCTGGTGAAAGAAGAGAGCATCCCATTCTAGTCAAAACACATTGCTAAAAGAAATTCCACCCCAAAATAATAATAATAATCTAAGTTGTGGGTGCAATATCCACTCTCTGTGGTACATTCTCTTCTCCTAAGGTGTCAATATCCCAACAGTTTTGTGGCATTTTATTATGCAGAGCTGTACAGAATAAAACCCACTAAATCACAGACCAGGCTGCCCAAAGCCCCATCCAAGCTGGCCTGGAACACTCCCACTGGAACGTGTCCCTGCCCATGGAACTGAATCATTTTGAAGCTTCCTTCCAATGATTTCATGATTCTTAACTGAAATAATTTTCAATATATGGGAATAAAAGACAATCAAACTTCTAGGAACACATATTAAGATACCAGACAAGAAAGTATACAGCTGCTTAAGAAAAAAAACCCCACATTTATGGATATAAAAAGAAGCTCCTCTAGGCTTAAATAAAGTCAAGTATAAAAACAAAATTCAAAGAGCACAAATTCCAGGCTTTTAAAAAATACAAACTTAATTATTCAGAATAAAACCAGCCTGAAGTTTAATACAGTGCCCCCAGATTTCTATTTGGGCTCATAAGAGATTTGTTTGCAACACTTTTTAGAATGTTTGGGTTTTTTAATGGGTCAATATTGAACATATAATTTATCACAGCATTAGTGCACTGCAGTATCTCGGCTGTGAAGACTAAGAACATTCAACACCAACATCCTAAATTTTATCACCTTTCTACCAGCAGGAAACCCAAATGCCAAATGCTCATCAAATGCCTCACTTTACAATGTACTTTATTATTCACATGAAGCAAGAAATGATCTTTTCTTTAAGTTTTACCGTGGCACATTAAATTAACAAATTCACTTTATATGCCTCCTATAATTCTGAGCCTCCTGTTAGCAGAATCATAGAACCATTTAGGCTGGAAAAGACCTTCAAGACCTCATTCAAAAACAGCTTCTATAGGCAAAATAGGACAACTGAGAATTTCCTTCACAGAACCTCTGTTTTTCTTTCACCTTCGGAGCTGTCCAACAGATTTATAGTGTTAGAAAATACTCACATGACTTGGTGTGCTCAAGTGAAAGCATGTAATTGGCAAGAGGAGGCGTGTAGGTCAAACACTGGAGAGTAGAATTAAGGAAACATGTGTTGCCGAGGTTCTGCAGCCCAACTCCAACACTTTGTGTTTGTTGCCAGTCCATACAGATTTTCTCAGGCGGAAAAAGAATTCTTTGTGGCGGAGCAATCCCATCATTAACAACTGCAAGAAATTTGTTTTTTAAAAAAAAAGGAGTTGTACTGGTTTTGTTTTAAAGAGGGTATTTAACAAGTAGCATTCTGCAGGAGTAGCCTGAGGAATCAGCTCTGCTCCAAAACACAGCAACACAGGATGCACAGCTTTAACACTGCCACGCACATTTGCTGGTCAACAATCTCTTTTGGACAACAGTTTTCTCATCTATTTTAATTCTTCTAATAAAAGACACAAACTACCACTCTGATTTTAGCACCAAATCTAGCACTTTATCAAATTTGGCACTTTATCTCTATATCCTTTGTACTCTTAACTAAATTATTGGTTTTTTTCCGTTAAACTTAAACCACAAACTTACATTTGTGGTTCTGCAGTAAGAAGAACTCAGACAAACAAGCAGCACAGAAAGTAACCCCACTGATATCAGATCTCTTCCTGGGCAGTGTTATTATTCAAAGACTTGTGAATAATGGAAGCCATTGAATAGACATGGTAAAATGTACTTTTCTGTCCAAAACAGAAGGGACCCAGGTACATCTGTGCATTATGAAAAGCTCCCCTTATTTGATTTTACATAAATAAAAACACTTTACAAATCAATTGTAAATAGATAAACCCAAGTTCTGCAACACCTGTCTCTGCAGCTGCCTTAGGGGATGCACAAAATTGAAAGTCTGTGGCTGAACCCTTGATTTGCTGCAGTCCCATTTGATAGCAATGCAACAACTAAAATCTGCTCCTACTTTGGTTTTGTTTCTAACAAAAAGGAGGGAGGACAGCAGACACTTACCTAGATCTCTTTGGGCAAAAGGCTTTGATTTTTGAGATGATCTACAATAAATATGCCCCCCAGGACCTTTGTCCACAGAGACTTTGTTTGGATCTTCTGCAGGAGGTACCCGGCCCAAACTTGCAGTGCGTGAAGTCATTTTTTTAGTACGGGGTTTCATAGATGTGTCAGAGCGTCTCGAGGAAGATTTTTTAGACTTTGAAGATTTTGGCTTGTTAACTATGGTCATTGTTCATATCTGTAACAAGGCAAAAGTTCTGTTTGGCATAAGAATGTCCAAAGCATTTCAGAAAGGAAAGAGTAAGAGAAATTCTGTCACTTAGCGTCAAAGAACTTGGAAGAACTAAAAAGCTAAGAACGATTACAAAACCCCCAAAACTCAAAAAATAAATCCTACCCAATGCACAACTAAATGCACAAACTAGACTTTTTCCATCAAAACTGTATCAATATTGTTTTTAACTCCTGCTGAGCTAATGACTGATGGCATTTCTTACACTGTCATGGGATTTTAAACCACTATAGTTACCAAGATCTTTTTCTTTAAAGGAGCTGTGAGCAGTGGCACAATCAAGTGCTGGCCTGTTGAGATCCAGGAGGATCTGGCCAACATCTTCCCACTCCTGGGAACCACACACCTCTGATGACACAGAGCATGGGATACAGCTCTGAGAAATCCTATGAAAGAAGAGCAAGAAAACATTTGCAAATTTATTTCTACCTGGGTTTCTTCTGCCTTTCCAAGGAGTATTTGTTTGGGTACAATTCTGGCAGTACTCCTTGAGGTATTTTGCACCCATCATTTACAATGCTTACTTACAAACCAAGAAGCTGAATTTAAAGCATCTTTTTCAGTTCTACTTATGTAAGGTTGTTTTGCCAGGGAAAAACAAAAGAGGAATGTAAACTGTAAAAAGAAAATGACGACTGCATGCAAAAGAAAGCAAAACTAGTCCTCAGCCCTAAAGAATAAAGGCAATAATAAAAAACTAAGTCCTTTATAAAATGCTGTCTATGTTTCAAGATAGTACCTCTTTAAATATGTGTAATTTTGTGTGCATAGTAAGCTGCTGAATAATTACATGATCAATTATCAACTCCTCTGTGTAAATTTTTACTACTATCGTACTATATCATGTAGGGCCTTTTTAAGTCTAGGGTAACTATAAACTTAACTGAGGGTTTAAAGTATAACCTGCTTTGTAATACTAAAATAACTGAGAGAACAAAGCATGAAGCAGTTTCAGATTCATGGCACAACTTGATTGCTAATGACAAAACTTTGGGTAGAATAAACAGCACAGTACCTTGCAGAACTTCTAGTCCCACAAAAGACAAATGATGTGCGGAACCTTTAATTAGATTTCCTTCCCCTCTAAATTTTCAATTTAAAATCTACTCTGTACATATTTTCCATTTTAGAGATGATGCACAAAAAATGGAAAATTCACTAATTTTACTGAAAAATGAGGACATCCTTGTCCATTTCAAAGACTAGGAGCTTAGTGATTTCCAGGTAAGATCCAGACTCCAAATTGCAGATATCAGTAACATCTTTTCCTGATGGAAAGGGAAGGGGTTTCAACAACATACTTGGAACTTATTTGCCTGACAAAATCCAGAATCAAGACTGCACTGAAAAGCAAACTGAAGAATATTATCACAAAAAAGCTTTGGCCTTACACTGACCAGTGAGGGAAGTTTTGCGTATTTTTACATTTACTTCTGACAACTGAGTAGCATTGATTAGTGCTGCTAATTTAGTTTTGACAACTGATTACCAGATACCAAACACCAGACATCTGCAAATAGCCACGGATGTCAAGAAAATCTCAGATCCACCACTGTTCCAAAATCTTTCAATATAATTAATTTGGATATAACATCTCTTTGACGAAGTAGCACAAACATTGCACAGATATTTCTGCTCTCTCGCTGTTAACTGTAAATACAGGTTCCGTTCCTGTACCACTGCTGATCACAAATTCGCACTGCCATGTGTCCTGAGCACTTTTCCCCTCTGCTATTCCCGTGACAGACTTCTCTCCCAGTATGATAATGTCGAGTAGAACAGAACACTTGCTTTCCTCCCATTTGGAGTGTTGCATCAGCGTTGTTTAGATTCTTTTTTCGCAGTCTCATCACAACACGCATCAGTTAATAGTCGGATCTAAATATTTATGTTTGGTCTCCGCTTTGCGTACAATAAATCACAGCTCAGGAGGGTTTTACACAGAGCCGCGTTCAGCCAGGGAGTGTGCGCCTTTATCTCAGTACAAACCAAACAGCTCCAGCAGCGAGTGCAAAAAAACAAGAGCGGCACACGGCAACACCGAGGCAGAAACCAGCAGCAGGAGGAAAACTACTCCAGCAGAAGCCCGGGCAGAGTCACCCCGCTGCATCACCGACCGCACCGCACCGCACACGCGGCCGGCAGCAAAAACAACCCGGGGCAGCGCGGGACGCGAACACACCACCCGCGCCGCTTTTACTTTCGCTACAAAATGAAAGGCAGCAGACGCGAAGTGATTGCTGAGCTTACCCTTGCCGAGCAGGCGGCGGGGAGCGCTCGGCGCGGGGCCGCTCCGAGCTCCGCGTCCCGGGGCCGCTCCGAGCTCCGAGCTCCGCGTTGGGGCCGCTCCGAGCTCCACGTCCCGGGGCCGCTCCGAGCTCCGAGCTCCGCGTTCGGGGCCGTTGGATGTGGCGGGACCGAGCCCGGCGCCGCGAGCGCCCGCGAGCGCCTCGCTCCGGGCGG
>VZTB01008340.1:489424-518656 GCA_013397245.1 Thryothorus ludovicianus | reverse complement strand
GACCCCGGCGCCGGGCACATGAGGGGCGGGAGGGCTGCGGCCCTGCGGGCGCCGCTGCCCGCCATCGAGTTCCCTGAGGAGAGCCCGGAGCCGCGCTTTGACGGTAAGCGGGACCGCGGGCAGCCCTGTGGGCGAGAGGGGAAGTGGCGCCTTTCCCCCGGCCGGTAGGGAGGGAAGGAGAGTGGAACCGCCGCCTTCCTCTCGCCGTCCTTCCCCGCTGCTCTGCGGCCGCGGGGCTGATGCAAGAGCGGGCAGGCCCTCAGCAGCGCCCTGCCCTGCGGCCGCCGTGCCAGCTCCCCCTGCCTCGGGCACGGGCCGCCTCGGCCTCCCCGGCTAGCTGCTTTCGTGTGCACTTAAAAAAATTAATTAGCTTCCTAATTAGCCTCTTAAGCTACTCGCTCAGTGGCAGCTCGGGTGCTGCTTCTGTGAGCCGGGTTGTGTTGAGGCTCTGTTGGGTGTACGTTGTTTTGATGTTTAGGTAGATAGGCGTGCCCTGAGAGCGAAGTTCATTCATCTGACTGTCCTCTTCCAGAATCGGATGTGCCGGCGGAGCTGCGAGTTGCAAACGGGTCGCAAAAATTTATGAAGTTCACTTCGACCATCCAGAACCAGCTGCTGCTTGTGTCGCTGCTGGAGCATCTCTGCCACATGTACACGCACAACCCCGTTCACTCCAGGGGTTTGTTCCGAAGTTAGTAAGAGGAGTTCATTCCTGTCTCTCAAACTGCCTTGCTGCAGTATGTACCAGACCCTTCTGTGCACAGTTACAGGGTAATAGCAATACAAAGCTGTAGGTTTCATCCCACTGGGACAAGAATGATGCTGTGAAGAAGACGAATACCTTGAATCAACTAAATTGGCAATGACAACTTGTCTTATTTTTGAAAACAGTAACAGAATATTGCTGTAGATGTAAAGATCAAACAGTTCTATTCCAGCTAGATCATGTGAGTTGCATCATGAGAAGGGCAGCAGGGTAAATTATATTACTGTTAAATGTGATCTAAAAATGCTGATAGAAGAGGAATTTAATAAAATATTTATCAAGAAATAGTTGCAGTAGCATCTTCACTAAATATTTCAAAATTATATTCTGTGAAAGTCTGAGTAAATACCTTTACAAGTTCTTTACTTTGCTGTGAAGTCTCTTGATATCCATTCAGAGAATTCACTGTTACTTGGTATATGACTTATCATGGGTATTTTTTTCATTTAGGCATATACTTAGTGCATTTAAGAAAGTGTATCTGAGGGTTTTGTCCTTACTTTACATGACTGTGGACAATAAAACCTCATGTGTTTTTCATAGCTAAAATTTATGCCATTTACAACAGCACAGTTGCACCCATCTCCAGCATTTGTGAGGTTTTGTTTGACACAGTTGTTTTACTCCATATGAGAAAGATAAGGTGGCAGAAAAGAGTGACTTCATTCTCTGAGTATGTGCACAAGTGTGTGGGTTTGGATGAGAATCTGAAAATCTTGACATTACCACTTTTGATTATAAATGCAGCCTCATAATTTTTAACCTGCTTTGAATTTTTCTTTTCGCTGACCAAAATTAGCCCAAAAGTAAAATGTAAGTGAATGGGTGGATGTTTGTGTAACTCATCTGCTGAGGTGAGGAAGAGGAGGAGATGCAGTTGTGACCCTGGAAAGCTTGGCAAATAATTGTATTATGTGAAGGGATTCCCATAGAGCAGCTCTGGATTGGGTTAGTTTTAATTGCTAAGGGTACAGGAGCAGCATTAGAATGGGAGGAATTGTTCAGTTTTTCAGACACATTGTCTTTCAAATAAGATTTCTTGTTTAACAACTTTATGTGGTCTTATTGGCTGGCTTTATTTAGTGTTTTTCTGACCTTTCTCTGTTCCTTTGTGCAGTTCTTCGTCAGACTTTCACAAGAACAGGGCTCCTCTCCCCTTTTGTCTTTTGTGATGAATTTAGTACTGTAAGACTGCAGCACAACAGAGCCATTACTGAGCTGATGAAAGCAGCTAATCAACAAGTGCTTAATGGGGTAAGCTTTGTTACATGTCTTTGGAAACCTCTGCAGTAAGGAGCTTTTGTTTAGGGGTTCTTTTAATATTGGATTAGATCTTTTTTTATAATTATACAAAGTAACTCCTTAGCTTTTTGGGATGGCATGCTCTGGTTCTATAGGTGCAAACCAGTTTTTGCAGCATCAATATTTTGTACCTTATTAAATAGTAAAAATAAAACAAGTTCAAATATTTATAAACAGAGGCAAGGTGTTTTAAGTATTGCTATGGCTTTTTTTGACAGACATCCATTTTCAGCTTTAAACTGCTGGTTATGCTAACACTCATATTTATATTAGTGGAGGGTGTGCTTGTACTTCAGGCTGAATCAGACCTGTTTGCTTATCTCACTGCTTGAACTGAGCTAGTTAATTTTGTTTTAAGCACATTTTAGAGCCCTCATTTTACCATGTTTGCCAGCAGAACCCTAAAGGGGCAGTGAGAGGTGTTAACAGATTACCAGTGGGACAATAATACTTTAATTTGGCAAAGCTCTCTGTAGCATGGGAATGGCTGTCAGTAACCTTGTTTTCTTCCAAGAAGGAGGTTGCAGTTTCTGTTTTGATGAAGCTGTCTGTGCCACTGACACAGCAGACATGTTATTCTTTTTATATGACATGTTCTTATGTTGGATTTTGTTGTTTCATAGGAAATTGATAACGGAGAGCCTCTTGCAATTGGGTATGTATTCAAAGCATGTAGAAATACTAATATAACTTCTTCCCTTAAGTTCTGTGCTCCACTCTGAATTTAATTAATACTGCATTTCATATTTTGGCTCTGAAACACAGAAAAAAGGTAAAGGTTTCTCCAAATTCTCAAAATGATAGGGTGATAATTTGTTCTTCAGTACGACTCTCGCAGTCGGTGCTGCTGTTCAGGAAAACAAGATTTATCAGGCATCAATGTAAAAGAAATAATGTGAACACCTATCTTAAAAGTATGGATTTGTAGCACATGTGCAAGCTCTTGCAGCCTGCTGGTTTTCAGTGTTCACTGAAACTCAGGCTGGTACAGTATGGTAATGTCAAAGTACTTTCTTCTTGTTTTCATAACATGAATAATATTTTTAGAATGTGTACAGCTGTATCTTACTTGTAAGTTGTAATTTAGTTTAATGCAACCTAACTTTTCTCAATTAGGGAAAAAGAAGTTCTCTTTGAAGCACAGACTTCACGATACTTGAATGAATTTGAAGAGGTTGCAAGGCTAGGAAGAGGAGGATATGGCAAAGTATACAAGGTATTCTTTACCTCCCATATAAAACTTCTCTGTTTATGTCTAGTTTTATGTTGGAATTTGGAGTTACAACTCTACTGCCAAATATTTTTTGAGTAGAAGAGGGGCAAATCTGTATCTTAGAAGAAAGGTGATGTTTCATTTCAAAAGCTACTCAGTTGTAATTAGTTTTGCCTGTCAGAAGCAGGATATATCAGATGTTTTACTTTGTGTATTTTGACCCTTTTAAAGTGAATGAAAACTCCTTTTTTGACATGTGAAGCATTATGATACATTGACTCTAAACAGCATTGGAACTGATTGGTCTGCACAACCCAATGCTTTAGTTGTGGCTGCTTTTATAAAATGAGCCTCAGTATGAACACAAACTGTCCAGGCCAATGTTGGATTGTGTCAAGTGCTTGTAGCCAGCCCAAGGTTCCCCATGAGGTTTGTGCCATGTGGACATGACAAATAAGGCCTCACATATTTATTGAGAACCTGTTCAGCAGTTAGCAGGACCTATCAGTATCCCTGTATGACAGCAGGGACCTATTCCCACTTTCATTCCCTGATACAGGTGATATTCCATAGGAATGGGGTGCAGCAGTAAAATTTTAGAAAATATTTGGTTTGAAAAGACTTAATTAGTCCAAGCACAGTAACATCTAATTTTCTCCTATTGCAATTGTTTTCAGGTCAGAAACAAGTTGGATGGTCAGTTCTATGCTATTAAAAAAATTAAAATTAAGAAGGCTACAAGAAGAGATTGCATGAAGGTATTCTTCTTTCCTGTGTTTTGTCCCTGTTTCAACTCCTCTGTAGCTTATTCTGTTCTAATTTATTAATATAGCTAATATAATTTTTAATGCATTCTGAATTTCTAAAGGTTTGAGCCTATCAATACCTAATAGAAAAAAGTAAATGAGACACATTAAAGTTCATTAAAAGAACTACATTAGTTACTTTAATTTGATCATCTCTGCAATGTTGAAAATCAATTTGTTTTAAAGCTTTCCATTTTTTCTGTTACTGTAGCAATTTCATCTGTTCTTCCTCTCTAAAAAACTTAGTTTTTGTTACCTTTCATGTTTACAAAGCACTCAGAATAGAGGAGTGTGACACTGTGGGTTTTTTGGTCTTTTTAGGTGCTCCGAGAAGTCAAAGTGCTGGCTGGGCTGCAGCATCCCAATATTGTGGGCTATCACACTGCTTGGATGGAACAAGTTCAAACAGTACATCCCAAAGGAAAGTACAGCTCATTGTGGAATTCTTGCTTGCATCTTACAGCCTCTGTGCTGTTATTTTCAGGAGAGTATTACTTCTCTGATAAAATGACTTTTTTTTTCCCCCTTCTTAAAGGAACTAAAAAAAAAGGGAAATTGCAGGTGGTCACCAAGTCCTTCTGTGCACTCAATCCCTCCTTACCAAATAATTAATCTTAATGATTAATTTGGAACTGTGGTAACATTAGCTTTACTTATGTTAAGACATTAGGAGGATTTGAAGTTCTGTGAAGGTCAGTGAAAGTGAAATGCAGTGAAAACTTTTAGATGCAAGAAGTGGTGAGCTGACAAGGAGAAGAATGAATGATGAGGAATTAGCCACCTTAGATATTGGAGGGAAAATTATGAGTAGGACAAAAACCTCAAAAATTTGCAACTTTGTTTTGAAGTCTCAGAGATTTAGCAACACTAGAGTAAGCATCCCAGTATGCTTCTCTTCAGATCTGGAAAAGATGTTAGAAAAACTGAAGGAACCTGAAAATACATATTTTAATGATAAAACCCCCCAGCAAAAACTCTTTATTTTGCTTTCCAAGTTAGATTTTTTAAATTTGATTAATTGGATTTCATAGTCCTGCACTGACAGAACAATTGGATTTTTTTGTGTATTAGCTACTGTCTGTAATTGTTGAGAATTTATTTACTTTTCTGTTCATTTTACACCTTCTTCTCAGTTTTCTGTTCAGGTTCTTTGTTCTCAGCTCTTTGCACACTCTGTCCTTTGGTCCCTTTGTAACCCTAGACCATTGGTCCCTTTCTAGTCCTTTCCTGGAATGCCTTTAGCAATTAAATCTTTTGATCCTCTCTCAGTGGGAGGTTTGGTTAAGCTCTGTATAACTTTATTACTTTCCAAGTCACTGACTTGATGCCCAGCCAGCCATAAGCACAAAAGAAAATGCATAAATGCATAGGGAGTTGATAGCAGAGTAGAACAGGCAAAACTTTTTAACCAATGATCCAGAGAATCTTGAGGGAAGCAATTGTTTAATGCTGGGGGTCCTTTGTAAGTATTTAGTGGTGGAAATGGAAGTGCATGATGAAATCTACAGGTAGCTTCTGTGGTACTTAATGGTTTCCCTTGTCTTACAAGATTGATGTTTTATATTTGCTTCTGTGTACTAAAACAGCTTTTTCATATAAAAACACAATTTTAATGACAATTATTTCCAAGATACCAAGTGTCTTCAAAACAGCAGCAGTGTGATGTGAAGGGTGATGCCTCGTGATGCTGCTTCTTTAATGTGTGTTATTCTATACCTTATTGTAAACCCTTACTTTGAACAGGCTGGCTTCTGAATGATGAAGTCTAATTAAATATCTAAGAAAGCCCAGTACAACCCTTTTAGTGACTTTGTACAACATATATTTTCCTTTCATTTAAGATAAATGCATATTAGGGTAGCTTCTTAGCACTATTTACAAGCTCCTTTTGCAGCAGTAGAAATAGAGGTAATCTAGAGCTATCCATGGGGTAATAAAGTTAAATTCAGTGAGGTACTCTAGCTTAAATGGTAATTTTTAGTAAATACCTGGATACATTCTTTGTTTTATGAAGTAGCATTTCTATCTTTGCTTCCAACAGGTAAAGCAATAATGGAGTTGCAGCCATTATTTTTGGAGCAAGAGAGTAGCAAGTGAGTATTACTAATCTCAGTGGTCACATACATTCAACTTTAACTTCAGCTGTGTATCTGAAACATTGCTGTCTGGGACAGCTGTCCAAAATCCCTGCTGGGAGAAAGTATTAAATCAGTTGCAGCCTGCACTGACAGTTATGAAATCCTGGAATTTTATGTGGGGAAGCAGCTGAACTCTTACTTGAGAGTGCTGTTTGCAATTGGGGAAAAAAAAATCAGCATGGTGTAGCACAAATAGATGGTGTGAAACTGTGTACTTATTGGAATTTCTCTCCCTTTGCTGTTTTCAGTGGTCACTGTCACATCCAGAGTGTGGAAAGTGGCAGTTCAATTATCTTTGCTGACCTTACCTCACAAGAAAAGAAGTCCTGTGACAGTACCAGTCTTAAAGATGTGCACAGAGAATCAGTGCAGGATATGGATGTAAGGAGTGACTTTACAAACAGCAATGGCACTGAGTGTGTGGAACCAAATAAATGTGCATTATCCATAGAACTACAAGAAGGCTTTGTAAATAATGTTAACAGTTTATCAACTGATGTGGGCAATCATTCAACACGTGGACCTCATTCCAAACTGGATCAAGTCGCTAGGACTGAAAGTGAGTCCTACTCTGAAAGTGAGTCCTGCTCTGAAAGATGCTCCAAAAATGAAGTAGCACTCTGTGGAGAGTTTGAGGTAAAGATCACTATCCTTTAACTATCCCTATCAGCTGTCTAATTTTGTGATGTTTTTAAAGTAGTTCAGTAGACAGTGGAAATGAATGATTTATAACAATAAGTTTAAAAGAATGGAATGACTGCAAGTACAGCCAAAAGTTCAGACAATTTTTGCTTAAGTGGGTAACATCATTCCAAGGAAGCTGACCAAAGGAGCTGGCAAAGCTCAGCATCTATGAGGAACTTTGAATGTGTTAGGCATCTTGAGTCCTTTCAAAGTAACTGATGAATAAAAAGTGCTATTGCTGCATTAAATGGCCCCATCAAAATTGAAAATCCTCAGTTTTCACTATTGAAAGCTAAAGCAGCTGTTAGTGGTGGAAGTGTCTTGGTGCCCTTGAAGTGTAGGAGTACATGGGAAAGAGATGAAAGCAGATTGGAGCAGGGAATCACTTGTGCATCTGAAACCTTGTCATTTATGCCACACCACTGATGGTTTTTGTATAACACAGCCAGCTCTGGAATGCTTCAAGCTTTTGCTATCACTTGGAGTTCCCTCTTGAGGAAACCCAGTTTTAAAGGTGTCTTTTTGATTTGTCCAGGTTATCAGATGAACTGGTCCATTACCAGAAATATGTATTCATATGGTAATAAATCAAACAGTTGGACTCAAAGGTCTCTTCTAACCTAAACAATTCTGTGATTCCATAAAATTCCATATCAAGAAGTTGATTTTTTTCTGCTATTTTATATTGATTAAGATGGAATAAACCTCTGTTTAGTATTTCTAGAAGGTTTCAAACTCTTAATTTGAATATTAAAGACGCATCTGGCACTTTTGCTAGCATTTATTATGTAACTATTGTTAAAATTTGAGAAAAAAGTAAAAAAACTCCCCAAAACTAGATAGCATTGTTGAGTGCAGTAAATTACTAATACTATACTTGATGTCATTTTGGTACCTATTTTAAGAGAGATTCTTTGTTTAATAAATTTTGTGTTTATTTGCTTTAAAGAAAATAACTGAGGAAATACTGTTCATGTTACAATGACAAAATTATGGACCATTATTTTTCTGTCAGGTGGAGTATCATTTGATGCTTCATATACAAATGCAGTTGTGTGAAACATCCTTGTGGGATTGGATTGCTGACCGTAATAAAAGATGCAACAAGAGATCAGAGGACACTTCTAGTAAGATTCATCACTGTCTTATTTCTTGTAAAGCAATTTTTTTTTTGTAGTTTGAAGTGCAGTTACATAATTTTATTTTACTTCAGCAGCTTATAATGCAGGTCTTCATTAAATTCTTTATTCACATAATCAAATAGTAGCTTGTATTGAATTTTTGCATGATAGATGTTGGTAAAAGAATTGAAATTCCTGAGGTTTAGACAGCTCTTCAAAAAAAGAATGACTGAATGCCTGAGGCATAGTTGTTACCAGGGGAGATCAGTGTCTGGGCAATACTGCTTATTTGAAACAGAGTTTTTTATTGACAGAATCTGCTGCTTCTCAGAAAGCTGGTTAAAGGCTAATTTATCTGCTGTGGAAAATACAATTATATCATTTCATCCAGACAGGTTAATTTGTAATAGGTTAAAGAATGTAACATTGACTTTTTCCTGAGTGACCAGG
The DNA here is from genome assembly GCA_013397245.1 of Thryothorus ludovicianus. Taxonomy (NCBI): domain Eukaryota; kingdom Metazoa; phylum Chordata; class Aves; order Passeriformes; family Certhiidae; genus Thryothorus; species Thryothorus ludovicianus. The sequence continues at coordinate 510,176 of VZTB01008340.1, read as the reverse complement.
GGGTTTCCTTGCCCTCCTACCAAGCAAGCATCACTAACTGTTGACATTTGGAAGAACAGATCCAATGCTCTTAAAGCAGTGGAGACGTGTTCCATTCTCTGGGGGGGTTGCATAAAAGCAGCATATGCACATCAGGTTGTAAAACAAAATGTGTGATTAATGTTTTATCTTGGTTTTAATCACTATTAAGGTAAATCTGTTCTTTTCTTTCATAGAAACAGGTTTACCAGCAAACTGTCAGCTGACTTCCACTAATCTCTACTGTAATCATAATCTTTTAGCTTTCATGAGCTAAAAAGTGATGTTCCTGGTCAGGAAATGGCAGAATTACAATGGCACTTGAGCTTGCAAAATGCTGTTTCCACACATTTTTATGGGAAAGGTGAATGTTATCTTAGGTTAGACATGATGAAATAGAAATCCAAATGGGGGTAAGTGGTGGGTGTTCAAGAAGACACATTAAACGTGGGTCATTAGAGCAGGGAGACAATGGAGTTTAATAAAATACTAATGTGGAAAATGGTCAAAATAAGGAGGTGCTAAGTTTATTTAGGACAGCTACAGTCAGAGGAGATTGAGGAACTTCAGAGGGTAGCACAGCAACAGAATTGGGAACAAAACAAAAAAGGTGCAAAGCAATACAGACAGCATGTCACTACATAAATTAGTATGATTTTATCTGGAACTGTATTTTTCATGCTAGTTCAGGACTTACATGAAAGTAAAGAGTTAGTTATTTGATTATGAATTTAACAATCTGATGGGGTTTGGAAGAATCTTTTCAGGAGGACATAGGTTCCTGTTCACTGAACTTTCCTTTTTGGGATTTTGATGTTAGTGATATTTTGCTGATTCAGAAATAATATCTTGAGAGAAGCATTACAAAATCGATCTTTAAAATATGCTCATTCTGTTAAAAATTCATTCCACAGAATAAATAAACAGAATTCAACAATACTGCCAGAATCTTACATAACTCAGTAAAACTAGCTGAAATGATGTAAATTGTTTTAAGGTCCATACCATCTCGTGGATGTTTGCTGGACAATGAAGATTTTCCAGGAGATAGTAGAAGGAGTTTGCTATATCCACAGCATGGGAGTGATGCATCGAGACATTAAAGTGAGTTCATCATAATATTACTTGAGATTGAAGAAAACAAAGACAATTTACATTATATGAGAATAAAAGGAACTTCATAGTTGCAGTAGAGATGACCTGGGCTCTCAAGAATTTAGTTGTTACAAATGAAAATATACATCATCTCCTCTATGGCAGTGCCATACTTTCTTTACTATCAGCATGGTACTCAGTTACACTGATTTACTAGTGGGTTTTAAGCTCTGGAGGTGTTTTCTTCTTTGAGAAAAGGAGACAGAAACAGGCATGGTCAGATTGGTTTTCTTTTGTCTTAGTCTTTCCTTAACCAGGATAGGAACTTGAATTACAAAAAAAAAAATTATTTTAGGTAATTACAAAAATAAGCAAAGTCCCTTGACTACACCTCCGTTTGCTGATTGCATACAGTTAGCTTTTGAAAATATGTTCTAGTTGCTTGCTTACTGATAGGCCTGAATAGCAAGGAAGTGAATGTGTGTTTGCCTACTTTGCTTCCTACTCAAGTTTTCTGTATCAGATACAGCAATTGTATGAGGAAATCAAGATTATTAAAACTTGACATGTGGGAGCTTGGAACTGCTTGAAATCACACAATCTTCATTCTGGATTAATTCTCATTTTTCTGTCAACTGTTTTCAGTTTACCTTCCCATTTGGCATCATCAGGGCCTTATTGTCCAAAATCTGGTTAGTTATGTAAAGAATTCCAGAATTCCATACAGTTACTGCAAACCTGGTTTTGAGCCAGTTCTCATGGTTTTCACCATATATCCTGCTAAAGGTGATTTTGCAGATACCTAGCAGAGGCTGTCATTTCTGGGATAATATTCTAAGAAAGTCTTTCAGCATGTGAATTTCTGAGAACAGAAGCCCAGTGGGTGGGTGTCCTGGATATGTTTTTACTTCAGTGGATATATAAGAAGCCTAGCAACTTGTTCAACAGTGCTGTATCTTTTAAATTTGATCTGCATTGAATAAAGAAAAAGAATGGAGATTGCCCACCTCTTGTTAAACTATTCACATCTCCTTTTTACACTAAAAAAGACAGCTATATTTTCTTTGTACCACCTGAGTAAGTTGGGGGATTCTTCTAGATACATAGTGCTTGCATTTCTCCTTAGTGGTGCTAAAACCAAAGTATATGGATAAAAACTCTTACAGTTTTCTGAGTCAGAGCTCTCAAGTCTGTCATAATTAGGCTTTTTTTCATAGCAGCTTCCCAGAACCAAGTAGCATATTGAATCCGCATATCATAAAGAAAAGTGTATTTTGGTTTATATTATGTCTAGCCCAATGATATTTAGTCATCCTTCCTGCTACATTGGTTGGTCAAATTTACTGAGCACTCCTGCTTGTTCCTATTGACTGTTGTGCAAATTTCCCAGTTTCTGTTGGGGAAAAAGAAGTGCTTCATCTTTTCAGTAAATCTTGTTTTTTTCTGGTTTGCTTTGCTTCCTTTTTTTTCTAGATCCTTCTAGGTATGTGGTCTTTTGGCCCAAATGGTGTTGCTAACACATGATTTGGTATCTGCAATGACTATTTTTTCTCTCACACTACTAAAAAATGTTAAGTAATCACCTTATACCTGTGAAACACTGGATTGTAGAGATTTCAAAACCGCTGAAATTCCATAATTCTTTATTTAGACATATTTTTAAATTGTATTCTGTCTTCATTTGCAGCCTAGAAATATCTTTCTACATGGATCAGATCATCAGGTAAAAATAGGTGACTTTGGATTAGCCTGCAAAGACCTTCTTTGGGATGATGCAGAGCAGTGGTTTCAGACAGAACGGATAAATGGTAAGAGAAGAAGGTGTTAGGGTTTCAGTGTTTTAATTTCTATGGTATTAAAATCATTAAACTGTTCCTTTCTAAGTCTCAATTGTTTTTCAAAGGACTGACACATACTTCAGGAGTGGGGACCTGCCTCTATGCCTCCCCAGAACAACTGCAGGGATCTCACTATGATTTCAAGGTAGAGAACTTGGTTTTGTTTCTTTTTTTTCTTAGATATAAATAAAGCCTTTCAATGGCAAATACATGTTTGATAGATACATAAATATTCCTCCTACTGTCACTCCTAGTGTGAAACACGATTGAAACACGATTTTGACTTTGCCTTGTTTACTATTAAAGCAAAACTTATTTTTTTAGTACATTGAGAACATATATAGATTTGAATTTGTGTTAAGAAGTGTCATGATACTCTTTACATCATCATGAAACCTTTTTGTTGTGAAACTTTTTTATATTATGATTTTATGAGAAAATAATCCCATTAAGTTAACATAGCAGTTATTCCAGAACTTTCTCTTCACTCCATTAACAGTCAGACATGTACAGCTTGGGTGTTATCCTGCTAGAACTCTTCCAACCGTTTGGAACAGAAATGGAAAGAACAGAAGTTCTTACACATTTAAGGACTGGCCAAATACCTCACACTTTCTACAAGAAATGGCCTGTTCAGGCCAGGTATGTGAAACTCCTCAGCAGCCCGAGGGCGACAGAACGCCCAACAGCGGCTCAGCTTCGGGACAGTGAACTCTTCCACAGCACAGACCAGGTAAGCTGTGCCAGCAACCCCAACCCTTACAGCCTAAAGGAACACAGAAACAAAGTGCCCTTTATTTCCCTGCCTGCGTTACATTTGTTTGGCTTTGAATTTAATCACACTTTCCTCTCAAGACTCTTCTGATTACAGTATTTAGGCCACTGTATTCTTTCTGGTGTCTTTGCAGAAATAGCTGGTCATTAACTTTGGGCAAATTTCTTGTACAGATGAGAGGTATTTTAATATATCAGAAAAGCTTTCAAAGGTTTAGATTACATCTGCAGATTCTTCTAATCATTTTTCCTTTCCATGCCTCACTGCTTTGTGGATTAAGTTGTAGCAAGAATGTAGAATAGCTGAGTGCTGCTACATTGTATTTGTAGTGGATTGCAAACACAATTTGAGTAGGTCAGTAAGGCTTTATCTTTGCTTAGCTATAAATGAAGTAAACTGGCTGTCATTTTCAGGTTATTTCTAACCTCCAACAGAAGGTGCGACAGCAAGAAGAAGAAATACAGAAGCTGAGGGAGACAATAAGACTGCTTTCTGAAGAGCAAGATGAACAAACAAGACTAGGCTCTCCTGTTTAAGTACAGGAAGAACTAACCTCGATTACGTGTTAAGTTATATAAAATGTTTCTTTTTTTACATAAAAGACTTCAATACATTTTTATTTGGCTGTCTGTTCTTAGAAGGTATTTATCCTTTTGCCTTGACCCAAGGCTTCTGAGAAAGGAATCATGTTGCAGTGGAAATATTAAGAGCAGAGCTTGTATTTACATAGGATTAATTTACATACCTTAGCCATTGAACAAACGTGTTACGCAAGAGTTACAAAAAGGGAAGGTCACACCCAAAGGCAGCTGTAATGCTTTTATTATTTTAGGACTTTGCCCAACTGTAATACCTAAAATACATCTCATAAAGGACTCAAACATTACAGCAGGCATGAGGCGGAACACGATTAAAACAACATCACTATGCAGGGTACAGCTCACTTGAGTAGCCTCAAGACAGAGCTGAAAGGTGCCAGATTCTCACAGGACTTCATCCACTTGTGCACGTTGGCTGGGGCGGCGCTGGCAGCGCCCGTCTGCTGCAGCGCGCACCACGCCACCACATCGGCCACCGTCAGTTCAGTGCCCACCAGCCACGAGCTCCTGCCCAGGGCAGCGTTCATGGAGCGCAGCACTGCCCCTCTCTCCTTGCTGCTGCCCTCCTTCAGCTGGAAGATGGCTGTGTCCACCCAGCTGTCGATGAGAGTTGAGGTAACTGCATTGTACTTCTGCCCGAACAGGGAAAAGAGAAACCGAGCGATGTTGCCCTCTCCTTCTATAGGGCACATGGTTTGAATGCTAAACTTCATCTGGGGTTTGGGAACTGAAATTAACAGAAGGAAAAAAAAGTGACTACAACATAGTGAAGAAATAATGTAGAACAGTAATTCCATTATGTACATTTGTGATGTTAGCACCACTGTTAATATCATTAACCCTATGAACAGTTTTCAGTCTGGGGTAAAGAGATCAGGTTTTGAAAAATTCAGCCAAATCTCCCTCAAAATTTCTCTTCTAGCTACCTTAGTTGTAGAAACTGAAAAACACTTTTATTAAAAAAAATCCTGAGGGTGCATACACCCTGTCAATGCCACGTGTATTTTAACAGCAGTAAATATAAACAAGAATCTTTCTCTTCTGCCCCAGCATGGTTCACAGCTATGAAAAGAGAACAAAAATGTTTCCTTCTTCTTATCCACCATACATCAGCACAGGGACATAGAGGCATCTGTGTGCAAGGATTTATAGCACGTTTCATTTTCTCATCTATTGTAAAACACTGATCTACAAATTTCATTCTTACCATCCTTCCAAATCAGAGTAAAGCCCAACTGATACTCATGACGTGGCTGCTTCTTAGTCTGCTCTCCAAAGCATTTCAAGAGGTTTTCTGGCACACTTTTCACTGATGAATGTGTGTGAACAGCTGATAATATTTTGTACCGTTCACAAAGCAGACTGTGTATCACTAACAGTGACAGTGGAGGTAGAGAAGGATTTGCATTGATGACAACATCTTTCAGGGCACCATAATCCTGAATGGAAAGTAAAACAATCAACAGGTAAGACACATTCCAGATCTTACTCATAACATTGCTTTCATCTGACACCAAAATGTACATAGCCATGCATGTGTATATCTGAAATTCTAACAATATCTGAGTAAATAAATTCAAGCTTGAATATCTAAAACTTGTGTAAACCTTTAAACATCTTCCTTCCTCCATGTGTAATTCAAGGACATGACTGAGGTAAATTCTACATCAAGATGAAGCAAATGTTACAGTTTCCAGTTCAGTAACAAGAAACTAACTGTTGAAATTTCAAAATTAACTATTTTTGCTTGAAATTATATCCCAATGAGCATATATAGAACTAGTATTTATAAATATTTGCAGCTATAATCTGGATGGCCAAAATGAAATGGTAACTGTAGGTTGTATATTGAGTTCTGAGTGTCTGAGGTTTTAATGCCTCCCTTCCAACCCTGAAAATTGAATGTTGAGAAAGTACCTACCAATGTAACTGCTCAACTAAACTCACCTTTCCAAGCATCAGATCTAAATCTGCTCCATTTGTTGTCAAAGGAGAAAATTCATCAGTTTGAATGATATTTGTTACATCAAAGTCAGCATCTGGGGTTTGTATCATCTTGGAGAGCCCATCCACGGCACTCTTGAGTTCATACAAGCGCCTCAGAATCTCTTCCTGGCGGGATTCAAGTGCTTGAAGTGATGGGTCAACCTCTTCCTACAGGACAGGAGAAAAGGCCTCGTAAACATTCACTCAGCTCAGTGTCAAAAGAGTCCACAGCTCACTTAACATTTAAGTTTTGAAAGACTAAACACCTTCAAATAGCCAGACCACTGTGAATATCATGGGCTTGTATCTATCAGTTGTCTCTTGGTGAGATGGTGTCTTTAATCAATTCCTGAAATCCTCCCTCTTAGTAAATCTTTTTAAACAGTTACAGCAAACTCTGTAAGACAGTCAATATCAGACAAAGAGTTGGCAGTGAAGTGCTGAACGATGACTGAAAAAATCAAAGACAGCTTGTCAGGTTCTTTTCAGCCCAGAAGAGCAATGGGTAAGTTTTTTGTACAGCAGCCAAACAAGGGAACTTTTTGAGAAATCAGGTAATTTATAAAAGTAAAAACCCTGCAGGTTTAGACGGATGGTATATTGTGTGGATTTAGTCTTTGTTTCAGAGATTATAAATTATAGTGGGGAGAAAAAAAGATTATGGGCTTTGTTACATTTTAATGTAGCTTTTAATCTCAATTACCTCACAAGCACCTCATCTTACAATCTCTTTTAAAAGAAGTTGAAAAATATGTTCCTGTGGCAGGTTTTAAGTCTACAAGCTTAAAATAACGTTAAGGAAAAATCTCCAAATAGCTTATTTCTAAGCATCCTGAATAAGGATTAACAAAACCCAAACTATTAAACAAGGTATCCAAGCAAAATCTTTATATCCACTTAACATAATGTTCTCAAAGACAAGACAAGGGAAGACCTCTTAAGTGACCATTATTTAGTTAGTACACAATTTCATTCTTTGCAATGGGAAGGCATTTCGTTAGCGTTCCTGCTAAGTTCTGCCCCAAAGTTACTCCTACTCAGTCTCTCCATCAGCCTGGTGAGGGCAAATCCGCGATGGCATCGAGCTAAAACTGGCCACAGAGAATTCCACGCATTCCTGGCATTGGAGAGAGCCTGCTAGACTATGTAATACAGTATCTGGCATTTTTGCCTTATTTAAGGCAAAAGAAACTGAGGGCGTGTAGCTGGCTAAAACCCGAGCCAGCAGGGCGATGATGCAGCAGCACGGAGCGTGGCATGCCGGGCACTGCCGGGGCTGCCAGGGAGATCAGCACGGCCATTCAAACACAAAACCCGCCTCAGGGACACACGCGAGAGCCCCGAAAACCCAAAATGGGAACTACTGAAGGCTTTAAAAACATTACAGAGAAACTCCTGAAAACGTTGATTTTATTTAACCCTCGGCGTCGCCGCTTACGGCGAGGCGGAGCCAGGGCCCCTCCTGCGGGCTGGGGCGGTGGGACTCGGCCCCGTGCGCTCCCCGGCAGCGGAGGCTCCTCCCGCTCCCCAGCGGCGGCTGCGGCTCTCCCAGGGAATACCGGCCCGGCGGCCGCATGCCTGACCTCGCCAGGGCGAGCACCGCGGGCCGCAGCACACACAGCTCCTCCCGCCCGCCCCTCGCTCCTACCTGCGGCGGCGCGGCGGTGCCGGGGGCGCGGTGCAGGTTGCGCACGGGGTACATGCAGGTGGGCAGGTGCTCCGCCAGCACCCCCGCGCCGTGCACCGGCCGTACCTTGTACATCGCGGGCATGGCGGCTCCCGCTCCGCCGCCGCCGGCCCGCCCCCCTCCGCGCCCATTGGCGGGGCGGCGCGTTACTGACATGCGTGGCACCCAATGGACTACGAGTATTGCAGCCCGCCCTCCTGCCATTGGCCGGCGGTGAGGCGCTGAGCGCGTGCTCGCGCGGCGGTGGGCGGAGCGGAGCGGGGCGGGCGCGCTCCCGGCGCTGACCGAGCGGGGCGGGAGCGTGAGGGGAGCGCGGCGCGTCCCGCCCCGCCGGGCCCCCATGGAGGCGGCTGCGCCCTGGTGAGTGTGTGCACCGACCCGGTACCGGCACCGGCCCCCGCCTTCGCACACCCCGCCCAGGCTGCTTCGCTCCCCTCACGGGAGCCGCGCTCCTCACACGGGCCGTACCTCGTCCGCCGGCGCCGTTCCGGCTTCCCCCCGGTTCCCGCCTCCCCTCCCGGCCCGCCTGGGGAAGCGAGCGGGGTTTGCTGCCCGCTCTCACGGCCGTGCTTTGCTGTCCCTCTCTCCCCAGCCCGCAGCTCGCCGGGGCCATCCGGCCCATCGACCGCGGCTCCGTCCATCGCATTTGCTCGGGGCAGGTCGTGCTGAACCTCGGCACTGCCGTGAAGGAGCTGCTGGAAAACAGCCTGGATGCCGGAGCTACCAACATCGGTAACTCTTCCTCCAATTCCGTAACTTTTCATGGGTTTCTAAAGCACGTTTTTTTCCTCAAAACCGAGTGCAAATTAACAAATCTGGGCAAATACTTTCTGTTTGGGTCAAGCACGTTTGAAGTGATTTTACAGCTCAGGTTAATAAAGCATTCTGATTCCCAGGCTTCAGCTGCATTCCTATCAGCATCTGCGATTGTGTTATTTAATTTCTAGCCCCTTTGGCCACTAAAACAGCGTGTGGCCTATGCAGCAGTGGTGATCAGGCTGTGCCAGCTTGGGCTAGCACAGGGCAAAGGCAGGGCTGGCTTCCAGAGCTCCCAGGATGGGATAACTGGGAAAAGTTCTGTTCCAACAGAAGTTCAGTGAAGCTGAATTACCTGGAACTACAGACTGGATTGCATTAGATTGACCTAACTTTTGACAGCTATCGGGACTTTGTTTTCCCTGTTGTTATTCAATTTTGACATGGAAAGCTGTTATTTGAAAAACTGACTTCAAGTGCAAAATTGATACCAAACACCATGTGTGAACATAAAGAATTAAAATACTTTATGACTCAATTTTTTAGATATAAAACTTAAAGATCATGGGGCAGAACTGATAGAAGTTTCAGATAATGGAGATGGAGTGGAAGAGGAAAACTTTGAAGGCTTGAGTAAGTTGAATTTTTTTCATAATTTAGATGTGGACATTTAGTTTAATCATATTTAATGGACATTTGGCATTTACATAATGTGTGTGTTACCTGCAAGGCTTGAGTAACACTCAACTGATCTTCTGTAGTGCTCTTGTGGTTATAGTTCTTGTAACTCAGAAATAGTCTGGTTTCTTTGCTTATTTAAGTGGCACAAGCAATACAAATAATTACAGAGGAGAAAATCTTATAAATGTTTATATGGATTAATTAATGTTTAATCATTGGTCGTTGTTGATGGAGTTGACCTGTGAGGAAGTGGCTGCTTTGGGAAGGTGAGTTATAAACTTGAGTATTTGCTGGAAGGGAACTGACATTGCACTGACTGTCAAACTTCCCATTTGCTGGTTCTGAATTGCCCAAAATGGGAGCAGAAACAATACTGTCTGATGAATCTAACTAGCCACTGCAACAGAAATACTGGCATTTCTTTTTTGATAAAACAACTTTTCCCCATAGGTTATTACTGAGTAACTTTGGTGTTCACTGTACATTTTTGGTGCATCAGAAACTCAGTCTGTGTTCCAGCACAGTGAAAGTTCAGGTGTGTTGCTGCTGCTGGGTCAGTTTGTTACCTGGTGGCTGGGGCTGCACTGCTGGGGTGGATTGAATCCTCCTCAGCTGTTGTGGTGGCCTGGGCTTGTGCCTGTGCTCTGTCCACAGCACAGGCTGCAGCTGTTTCCTGGCAGGGCAAAATCTGTGACAGGTCCTGCTCTGAGGCACCTTGTAGTACTTATACCAATAATGCTGAATAAATCTGTGATGTCAGTGTGAAATAACAGGGGCATCCGAGGATTTTAAAGAGATCTTGTTCATAGGAAAAAGGGAAAGCAAGCAGTGTTTTGTCTTTAATCATTATGTAAAATACAATGAATAATACAGAAGGCTTTTTGCTTCTTGACATGCATACAAAATCTACTTGCATAGACCAGTGTCACTTTGAAGTGAAATATGTATTTGAAATATCTTTTTCCAGCTCTGAAACATTACACATCAAAGATACAAGATTTTTCTGATCTAATACATGTTGAAACATTTGGGTTTCGAGGTGAAGCTTTGAGTTCACTGTGTGCATTAAGGTAATTAATTTTTTTTATTAGTTCTAGAAAGTTATTATATGCACAAAAACACTACACCCTTTCAGTTTACCATTATTGATAAAATGAGGCTTTGGAAACTTCCAGTTCCTTACTGTTAGGTCAATTTTCAGCAATAGATTGCATGACATCCTGAGTCGTTTCCAACCAAAATGATTCTATTATTCTAAGCACATAATTGGTCACTTTATGTACAAAATTTAGTGTTACTTAAGTGTGCAGATCTTTACAGGGTGAGATTGTGTATTTGCCTATTTGATCCTCTGATGTAAAGCACTGTAATGTTTAAGTGCTGGTTGTTAGGCTGTAACTCATTAAAAGTGTACTTAAATTTCTTTCAGACCAACTGTACATTTTAAATCAGCTTTTGTGCACAGTGCTACTGGTATCTATTAGAATGAGGAATGTAATGTTCAGCAAAACTAGATTTTAACACTGAGTTTCATGAGAGAGGAATGAAAGGGGTACAAATAAGAATGTGTAGCTAGGAAAATGTTACTCTACTCTGAAGAGCAGGATCTTAGTTGTTTATGGGGAGGAGTCATTGTAATTAAATTTATAGTATTGCTGTAGTTTCTGTGCTGTTTGTCATGAGGAATAGATTAGAAAATATGGGAATAATTCTGTTGCCTCTTTCCTCCCTTTAGTGATGTTACCATTTTCACCTGTCATAAGTCAGCAAAGGTTGGGACTCGTTTGGTGTTTGATCACAATGGCAGAATTACTCAGAAGACTCCTTTCCCACGACAGCAGGGAACAACTGTCAGCATCCAGCAGCTGTTCTACACGTTACCAGTGCGGCATAAAGAGTTCCAGAGAAACATCAAAAAGGTGAGCTGAGGAATTCTCAGTTCAAAGGAGTGTCACCCCCAGAATTTATTCAGTGCTGAATGAAATCCAGTTCTCTGTAGAATGCATTGATTACAGACTGTTTCATGCCTGTCTTACATCTTAATCAAATAACCAAAGTCTTCCTGTATGCTTTTCTCTTCTGCTTTGTAATATTTGGGTTTAAAGGTACATTCTCTGATTTTGAAAAGAATCCATATCATGATCTCTTATCTGTATTTTAAAAGCAGAGACTGCATTGTGGCTAAATATCAGTCTTGTAAATGTCCCGTTTATTTTTAAAGTACTAATTTTCATATATAGTTTTTTTAAATTTAGTTTGTAAAGATTTTAAGAATAAAATTTCCCCCTTTGTTACCTGCAGATATTGAATGCTTTGTTTATACACTTGTGTTTTAAAAACAGACATTTCATATGAATATGGACTTTCTTTTAATAGGAATATGCAAAAATGGTCCAGCTGTTGCAGGCCTACTGTATTGTTTCCAGAGGAGTGAGGATTAACTGCACTAATCAGGTTGGCCAAGGGAAAAAAAGCTGTGTGATATCCACTGCTGGAAGTGCCAGTGTAAAGGAGAACATTGGAGCAGTATTTGGACAAAAACAGGTATTGCTTATGTTGTCGAAAAGAGAGAGAATGTAGCTGTGTAGAGGGATTTATTTTTCATATTTAATCAGGTGTGAGAGGATGGAGTGTTGGCCTGCAGCACACCCTGCAGGCTGACAGAGAGACAAGACTGCCTCTGAAAGTTCTGGATCTGCTCAGGGATTTTTATGGAACAGAACCTTATCCTTATCCTTTTTATCCTTATTTAGGATATGGGGTTATGGCTTAATATCTCTCTGAAACCAGCTTTAAGAGGTGTTGTGCCAGCAAATGGGCTGTGTATCACAGGAACAAGCAATTTTAAAAAATCCTTAAAATGGTGTGATGTGAAAATCTTAACTGGAGAACAGAAAACCGAGGTGTATCCACTTTTGCAAGCTCTTCCTATGAAACTAAATTTTATTCTGGATAACCTTTAAATGGGATTGGAGTCAGCCCAGCTGTAGACTGTGATGCTTTCTGAGGAATAACTATAAAAATGATTGTTGATTTTTATATGAGATGAGAGCAGAGACGAAAAAAAGTTCAAACCCATCCTTCCTACAACTGTATATTGCAATCATCAGGAATATTGAGTGGGTGATAGCTGCTGGCTGTTGATAAACAAATGTTTCCCTCCACAGTGCCCACACAGAGATCTCAAAGCCTGTTCATGCTGTGGCTGAAAGATGAGAGGGAAGGTGTAACTTTGTCTTGCCACCTGGCCCCAAGCATAGTTCAAAATTGAATGTTACCTGCATAGAATGTTTAGCTTATAGCCTATTTTTTGATATTGAATACTTAAATTGATAGAAGCTGCTCTAATGGCAGAAAAATAATAGTGGCATGACTGGGAAAATGTTTGTGGTAAACATAACTGTTCTTAAGGAGCTTGTGATTCAAATAACACATTTTTTAATAGTTTTATTGCCCTTTTAAAAGAAACTTATATTACTCTTTTTGCCTTTTGTTTTAGCATAAAACTTGGTTAGGTCCTATGTATGTCAAACTGTTGATCATTTTGTTGTTCTGCCTGTGTTCATTTAATATAAGAGTCTGTGAAATAACTAAGACACACATTGTGATATCAAAGGATGAGAACAGGCATTTCTTAAAGGCATTTTTCTGTTTCTCAGTGAACAGCGCTTTTATCTTCTAGTAGGTTTGGATATTTTAAGTGTTTTCTTGGTCAGCCAAAACCCACCATTTTCTCAAATAAATTTTAAGGTTAATAAATGACAATAAAATAGACATGAAAAATCTATTTGGGTTTGATGTTTCACTTCCTTTCCTTGTTTGTTTTTTTTTCCAGTTGCAGAGCCTTATTCCTTTTGTTCAGCTTCCTCCTAGTGATGCTGTTTGTGAAGAATATGGACTCAACCTTGCTGACATGCCACAAAATCTTTATAGGTAATTAGGAAGGTACAAACCACTGCTGCCTGTGGCACTTGACCATAAACCAAAATTTAAAATAAGAAAGTAAAAGAAATAAAAAGGTGTAATTTATAGTATTGAAACCAAGAACAGCATGATAGATATTGGGATGCAGTTTTGTAGTAGCCTTTGTCAGAGGAAATATGTACTTAACTATTCACTGATGCTGTGTAACAGTGTTTCCTTAAGCCCCTTATAATACTTTCCCCTTAAACATGCTTCTCTCATCCATTTTACCTCACTCTCACATTATTTGTCCAACAGTATTACTGGCTTTGTTTCTCGCTGTGACCACGGTGTTGGAAGGAGTGCCACAGACAGACAGTTCTTCTTCATCAACCAACGTCCCTGTGATCCAGCAAAGGTCAGGGGGTTGTTTTTCTGTCATCAGCCCCACTAACTCAACATTCTCTGGAAACCTCAGCATTAGTAGCTCATGTGTGTGTTTGTTTTTTGGTAGCAAAAGTTCCTCTGTCTCAAGTTTCTGTCTTAGTTGTGTCTGAGTGAACAAGATCTCAATCATACATGTTTTAGTACATTAATTAATATACACTGGTGCAAAATAGAAGGTAATATTTTTGAATTTTATTGTTTTTTCACCTTTTTTGCAGGTTATCAAGATTGTGAATGAAGTTTATCACTTACACAATAAACACCAGTATCCATTTGTTGTCCTTAACATTGGGGTAGATTCTGGTAAGTTCTGAATAATTTTTAGTAACTTCAGTAAAGACTATTACAATTTATCCTCCAATGGTGTTTGTATTTAGAGAATATTGTCATTTTCATCTGTATGACTTCCTGCACTCTGGGGATTTTTTTAATGCTTAGTTGGTGAGGGAGAAATAAAGTCTAGCTATGCTTCCGCTCTTTTTCCCCTCCACCTTTTCTGTACTCAAAAAGAACTTCTTAAGTGATGAAGAAGAGGACATCTTAAATTCAAGAAAATTTGTATCATGTTTTTGTTTGCTGGAATGTTGAGACAGTTAAATCTGATTTGCAAACACACCAGGACTAGTTCTGTGCAATAACATTGCATTTTATTTGTAAAGCAGTTATTTTTTTCTTCTTCTTTTTTTTTTTTTTTTACAGAGTGTATTGACATCAATGTAACTCCTGACAAAAGGCAAATTTTACTTCAGGAGGAAAAGTTTTTATTAGCAATTCTAAAGACTTCTCTGATGGAGATGTTTGGTAGTGATGTTAACAAACTGAATGTCAATCAGAAACTTCTGGACATTGCAGGTAGGACACAAAATGTGGAAGTTTTGAGTATGATATGTGGCAGAGAAGTATAGATGGGGAAAAGTGTTTTTAAAAACCCAAAGAAGAAACAAAATAAAAAAATTTAAAAATAAAGAAGGACCCTAAGTTATTAAGTGACTGTTATGGAAATGACACATGCCAGCACAGCAGGATTTAAAGTACCTTTGTGAGGAAAAATTTAACACAGAATTAATTGATAATGCTTGCAAAAAATTTATCCCAAAAATATCTTTGAGAAAGAATGTTTAAGGGGTCATAAATAAAATACAAAAATTAAGTATGAGCTTACTGGATTTTAAACTTTGATTCTGTTATCTACAGAAATTGCTCTTGAGTCTTTCAAGATTGCTTTCCTAAATTAAGATATCTCACCCTATTCCTTTCATTTAACAGAGCCCCTTCTAATTTTCCTTTCTGCTGGCATATAGAATCCATTGTAACCTAATTCTCACTGTTATTTTAAATTAACCTTCAGTAAAATCCTTGTTGGACTGGCAGTTGACAAGGTGAAGTCCTCTAATGACCTGCAAATCCCATATCCTCTAAGTGCCTATTGTGCCAGCTCCTTAACACTTTGCCTATGGAATTTTATAGTGACCATTAAAGTGTAAGAGCAATTCACTTTTCTTTGTCACTCTGTCATTAAACTCTTCTGATAATATAAATAAATGTGCTGATTGGACTGATTACTGTTCCAGTTTAAAAAGAGACCAGAAATTCATTCTTAGTAGTGCCATTAAATGTCTTCAAGGTGTAACTGTTTCTGTGTTTGATATATAATGCATTTCAGCCCCACACTCATTGTCTGAAGCTTCAGGGCTCCTTTGAGCAGTTTGCTATTTTTCTGCCTCTTTTCATACCATTTCCTAAAGCACATAATTTAATTCATGTTTCCAGCTAATTTAGAATCTTGAAATGCTCTGTATTCTGATTTCATTAGGTAACTTGAAGAAGACCCTTCCTGAAGAGACAGAAAAGCCTCAGGCAGAAATGCTGTCTGATTCTGAGACTGAAAATCCAGGTGGTGAAGGCAAAAGAATAATAACTCTTGCCAGATTAAGGGAGTCATTCTCTCTCCATCAAGCAACAGAAAGTAATTTTCAAAGCTCTAAAAAGGTAAAACAGCAGCACAGTTCCCCTAGACAAAGGTTACTCGATGCCACTGGGGGTACTGTAAAGATTCAGAAGGAGGCTGAGAGTTGTCATAGGTTGGACTCAAAGGTGTCAGTTCCAAGGAGACACTTGAGAAAATTAGAAGATACTGCAGATTCTGGATTCTGTAGCATTTCTGAGTCAGATGCTGGATGTAGTACACCAGAAGCTGGAAGCTGCATCAACAGTGAAAGTGCAATTAATTCTGAAGAAGAATTCTGCAGCACAGAAGAACAGATGCAGAAGGAATGTCTTAAAACTGCTGGATGTAGCAAGAAGTCATTGGGCTGTGATGTTCAGATTTTGGGCACTGAACCCAAGCTAGATCAAGTGAGTGACTGGACTGATCAAAACAAGTTCTCTCAAGAAGCCAATAGTTCTTCCCCAAGAGTAAAACGTTTCAAAAGCAGAAACTTTCAAAGTGAAGCAGATGATTCCAAGGCAGGTAAATATTCTGAAGTAAAGGGCACTAGTGTTGATGTACTGGTGGAAGTTAAAAAGAAAACTGTGCCTCTTGAATTCTCTATGAAGCTTTTGTCAGAAAAAGTAAAAAAGGTAATACAGCAGCAACAGAAAAATACAGAAACTGAAAATTACAGAAGATTTAAAGCGAAAATTAGTCCTGGGGACAATAAAGTAGCAGAAGACGAATTAAGAAAAGAGATCAGGTATTTCTACTTTCATTTACTTCATATATTTTGTTCATTGATTAATAAAATTAGTTAAGCAAAGATACAAGACCTGTCTTGAGGGTGGGCAGGAGGCTTACAGGTACATGCTAGTTTTATTTTTTATTTAATGTCACAAACAAGTCTATTTGATGAGTTATTTTACTGACAGAGCAGCTACTTGAACTAAATGCAAACAGAATGTGGAAAAAGGCACTAAAAAGGCCACAAACATCATAGATTTGGCTTAATTGCAGTTCAGTCAGAGAAACACCAAATTTCATGACAGATAGCACACTGAAAAGACTGCATAGCTCATATTCCTCCCTTGTGTGAATGAAATTTGGTGAGACATACCTGGAAAAATAAGTTACATTCAGGTGGTTTGGGGACAGTAAAAATCTTTGATTTGTTAATATTTGGATTTTAAAAATGTGTTAGGAAAGTCTTCTAATTGTGGAAAGAAAGCAAATATGTCAGCTGCCTTCAAAACCATGATGTGGTTATTTCAGTGTTACTCACTTGGGCTAGTGCCATATTGCCTGCTTCTAATTTTGTTATCACAAATGGGGGAATCCTGTCTTAGTGATGGGTTTTGTTCTGCCAGAAATGGCCTCATCAGTCAGTGGCAGATTTTCAATATTTATAATCCTGCTTAAATGAGTTTGGTTTTTTTAAATACAAAGTGTGTTCTGCAGGGGACAAACAGAAGTTTTTAAGTTTTACATGATAACTGATAACGGTGTAATTTTTAAACTCTCTTTTTTTTTTTTTTTTGTATACAGTAAAGAAATGTTTGCAAAAATGGAAATCATTGGCCAGTTCAATTTAGGGTTTATAATAGCAAAGTTGAATTCAGATCTTTTCATAATTGACCAACATGCTACTGATGAGAAATATAACTTTGAGATGTTGCAACAACACACTGTTCTCCAAGGTCAGAAGCTGATAGTGTAAGTATTTTAAGAGTAACATGTTTTAAATTGAATTCAGCATTTCAGAAGGATATCTCTGATTTATATTTATGTAGCATTTCACACTTTCAGAACACTTGAGACTGAAGTGGTTTTTATATTCTGTGTTTCAAAGAGCCAATCTTCGCATGAAGCATAAATTCCATGGATGCAGTTGTAACTCTGCAGCAAGTCAGTGGCCAAGCAGATTTCCCAGGGGGCTTTCATAGTTTGGTTGGGTATTGGAGGCTGTTCCAGCAACAAGGAATGCTGCCCAACTGACTTCATTCTGCTGAGTAACATTTGGAAGTAACTGTTCAATAGTGAGATTTATTTTATTTTAACAAAGCAGAGTGAAAAGTTTTACTACAGAGCTCTGTGTTAATTGTTTCTAGGTTGTTTGTGAAATCTGTCTTGCACTGTGCTGTGTACCTATGCAATATCATCTTTTTGTCTCTCTTTCAGGCCTCAAAATCTCAATTTAACAGCAATAAATGAAACTATATTGATTGAAAACCTGGAAATATTCAGAAAAAATGGCTTTGATTTTATCATAACTGAGAATGGTGAGTTTGGACTAGAATTACTGAAAGTAAAAGAATTCAAAGGTTTAATCTTACTTATTATGCAAAAATTCCCTTGAGCATTATCAGAAGCATTCAAATAGGAAATAAGAATATTGTATATGGGATGTTTGATTTTTAAGACTTATGATTCTGTGGTCTCTCTGCATGATTTAACAGAACATTGTAAATTATTTATCTTGCCAGCTTTTTACAGAAGTTTTTGAAGATTGTTTGGAGTTACTCTTTGGCTACATGACTGGATGTGCATTTTCTGGATATGTTACACTAAAATCCTTTTGTTTTATTAGTACACCTTCAGGAATAAGTGCGGGCAAGTGGTAAAACTAGTAATTTAAAATAAATAGCATTAGGAACTGGTTTTCTTTGGTTTTCCTTATGGCTTCAGTAATGACTTGCTTTGTTCTTTTGAGCAAATTTTGTAACCTGCAAGCTCCTTATTGTTTCCCTTATACAGTGAGGATAATGAAAATGCAGTATTGGTCCCACTTTGCTATTTGGGAAGTCACGTTTTTTCCTTAGTCTTCATTCCAGAATATCCCAGGGTTTCTTTGGTCTAAAATACTATTAAATATCAATCTCTTACCATCATTAATTGTTAGTGATTTTGTAGTCACATAAACTCAAAAAACTTTCATAAACCATTAGTTTTTTGGAATGGAAGGCTTTGTTAAACAGTAGATATTCCTGCTTTTCAGTTTGCAAAGAACTTTTTAGTTGATGTTAAAAGGACATCTGCCATAGTTTCCACTTTGGTTAGTTAATTACATCCACCAAAACATTAAATTTCAACATTACCATATATGTACATCACATCATATTAACATTTCAAAGCAGTTTCTCAGTTTTTCTCTCAAGAAAAAGTAATTTCCTGTATTTCTCTGCTTTATTATCATTGCAAACCTTCCAGCTCCAGTAACTCAAAGAGTTAAATTGATATCTTTGCCAACAAGCAAGAACTGGACTTTTGGTCCACAAGACATAGATGAGCTGATCTTCATGCTGAGTGACTGCCCTGGAGTGATGTGCAGACCCTCCAGGGTCAGACAGATGTTTGCTTCTCGAGCTTGCAGGAAGTCTGTAAGTACTGCACTTGATGTTTGTGTTAAAATAAATAAATATCACATTTCCTGAGGTAGTACAGGTGTTTGTATCTGGATTGCAGGGTGAGTTTATTTACTGCTGGGTGTCAACAGCTGATATCCTTCCTTCTGTTCCTCGTGTTTTTATCTAGTGTAACTTGGGAAATGTTTCTGCTAGTTTTTTATTGTGTTCCAAATTAATGCACTTATGAACACCATGTTAGCTGTTTTTTGTCTTCTGATTGTCTGGTATATACTTTTTTTACTTTTAATGCCTTGCACAGAATTTATTTACTACGGTAGGTGAAGTACTGCTCTGGTCTGTGTCAGGTGGCAAATGGAAAAAGGAAATAATTCATTTTTTTTCCTTTGCTTGCAGGTGATGATTGGAACTGCACTGAGTGTGCAGGAAATGAGAAAACTGATCACCCATATGGGTGAGATTGAGCATCCCTGGAACTGCCCCCATGGAAGGCCTACTATGAGGCACATAGTCAGTTTAGACTTGATTTCACCACAATAAGTCAGTGTCTGTTTATTAACTTCTTGCATTTTAATTCTTGACAATAATTTGAGCTTTTATCATGACTCTCTTATTTTGAGTAAAAAAATTTTAAGCAGTCTTCAAAGTTGGAAACAAGAGCACTTGAAAGCATTCAGACTGGTTTCCTTGTTATTGCTGTTGACTCAACACCAACTTCCTGGAATTCATGTAAATAACTTCTCTCTTACTGCAACTTACTGTGTATTGTACTTCTTTGAGCAGCAATCAAAACTTTTATAAAATAAATGTGTTTATATATAAAGATCAGGAGTAGGTGAACCTCATTTATAGCAAATACACCGCTTCTTAAAATGAAATGGAATATGAATTTAAGTCCCTAGCAATGCCATAAAACAAGTATTAGTTTTCTATGTTTATACATCATGGGTATGATAATTTTAAAGAAAATGAAAATGATGCACAAGTTAATTATTTTTTCTTATACCAGAGATGAGTTTCATTAGATAATGACTTAGAGCTTTTATATTGCATTTAATGATTAGTTTCCTGTTATGTGTTTAAGGCTTTAATAGAATAATTAGTCTGGCATCATTACTTTTAATTACCATTGTTCTTTTTCAAGTTCTAAACTTGTTTTTCAAGAACAGGGATTCTTTTTCTGATAATGAATGGGGGGAAAAAACGGTTTCAGCAGGCACCGCCAGTCATGTCAGCCCAAATTCTATCTCAGTACAATCAAAACAGACATAAAATGGTCTTTTTGAGTCAGAAACCATTAAAACAGGTAGCTAGACTCTTCTAGTTCTGCGGGACCAAGATCTGACCCAAGAAATCGATGTTTATGGGTTATGTTTCCTTCACACTCCATCTGCCGCTCATGGAGCTGTGGCCGTGGCGCTGTTGCTCCTCCCGCCGCTTCTCCGAGCAGCGTGGCAGAGCGTGCCCGCGGTACCCGGCACGGCTGTGGCCAAGACCCTTCAGCAAACGGTCCGTGTTCGTGTGGAGCCCGACTGTCCCCGGCTCTGCGGACACCGGCCCGGCTGGCGCGGGCCCCGCGGCGCCGTCGTTATGGCTACGGCGGGGCCGCCGCACTGCGCCGGGGCGGGGACCGGGGCTCGGGGAGGGCTCGGCTCGCCGCCCCTCAGACGGG
>VZTB01008340.1:462682-488878 GCA_013397245.1 Thryothorus ludovicianus | reverse complement strand
AGGGCTCGGCACCGGCCCGGCCCCGCCGTTCCCCGGGAAGGGCTCGGCACCGGCTTTCCCCGCCGTCCTCCGCTCGGGTGCCGGTGGCAGCTGAGGCTGTCGCTGCCATCCCCCGCTGCTGCGGCACTCGCGGGTTGGGTTCGTGCCCTACCAAGCGGTGATACCCGGCTGTGCCAGGATTGCAGCAGTGCAGGCAGTCCTGTAACCTTCAGGGAGCTCTCAGCTGGCAAAATAACTACGGGATTTGTTGGTTATGCTGTGCTGTGGTTCAGTCTCCAAGTTATAACTTGGAAAACAAGTTAAATCAATAATATTAGTGCAGGTGTAACTTCCCAGAACTTGCCGAACGCATGTCTTGGAGAAATGGCTTTCAGCTTTTCCACGTAATTAAATCTAATAGAGAGCTAAACATCCGGTAAAGATGGAGCTCTCTGAGTGGCAAAAATAAGTCTACTGACAACACTTCCATCACAGTGGTTTTGATAGAAGATTCGGAATTAATTCAGACATTGCTCCCTATTAACCTTATGCCCTACCTGCCACAAACTGACACCACTGCCTTTAGGAATTGATGTTAAAAGAGATTACTTCAATATATGCATGTGTAGTAAGCACAGAAATACTGTTTGTTTGGTTTGGGTTTTTTTGGTAGTTGTCCATGTTTTGGGTTTTTAAACTAGTTTATAGGGTAAAAATATGTACATAAGACAGAAATAAATTTTCCTTTTTCAGATGGAAAGTACACATTGAGACAATTCAGTAGCTATGATAAAAGGCAAGAAGAAAGATGTTAAGAAGAAAGATGCCAAGAAAGATGGTAAGAAAGCAGCTGGAGAGAAGTCAGAAGAATCTCTAAGTACTGCAGTTGAGAGCAGCTTAACAACACTGCCAGATTTGCAGAATGAGTCAGTGAGTGAAGAAACTCAGGCAATTCCAGAGGCACTGGATAAAGAGCCAGAGGTAGAGGAACCACCAGTGCAGCCTGTTCCCCGGATCCACGAGGAGCCTGCTCTTGCTCAAATGATTATAAAAAGGTACATTTGTTATAAATACCACAGTGAACTCTTGTTGAAGTATCTCTGTTGTAGCCAGTGTCATACAAACACAGATTTGACTCTTGATTTGTTGCAGAGAATCAGATTATTCAGACCTAGTCACAGTGGCACTTTAGGAGATGTACACGTGGAATTTTGCTGCCTTCTTGCATCCTGGAGTGCTGGTGGTGCTCTCTGCCTGCCAAAACTCTCATTCTTTTAGCTTGTTCACCTTCAGTGAAAAGAAGTTTACAGACAACTGGTGAAGAAAATATTTCATGTAGTCCTTAGTTGTTGCTGTCTTTTAATGCTTAAGGCTGCTCATATCTCTTCAGAATATTCTAAACTGAGGAAGCAGGTGAATGCCAATGTTAACAAAATCCTTTTGTGTTTCAATGTGGTGCTTATATGTAATCTTTAATTTACCAGCACGCCTGACTGTAAGGTAGAAAATGTGGGGTTTTTCTTTAATTAAAGGAAATATGAGTCTGAGGCAACACAAAAATTATGTGGAATAGTACAAGGATGGTTAAAAAATTGAAAATTTTCTTATTGTTCATTATTCTACACAAGATGCAACAGCTGACCTGTGTGTAGGCCTTGATAATTCAAAGGTTGTTTTTGATAATTTATGTGACCATTTATGTGATTATATGGCTGTTTATGTGATTTAGATCTATTGGCAGCGACTTGAAATCTTCATCTTTAGTTTGTTTTCTTTGTAGCTATGAAGGTGAACAAGTTGGTGAATTCTATGAGGGCGAAGGATTTATGTGTTTTGAGGGAGGAAATACTTACAAGGTGAGTGTATAAATTAAAAAAAAGAACTGTAGTGGACTAAGTTTTCTCTCAAGAGCATGGTGAAGCATTGAAAACTCTGTTAGTTTCTGGCATTAAAACTCTTGATTTGAAAATAGTAGTTGGAGGGAAATTAACTTGTCATGGTTTTAAAATCATAAAGTCACTGTAGGCTTCAGCTGGGGTAGGAATAAACCTGCAAATGACACTATTCTCTTCCTTTTGAAGGGTCTATTTTCTGAAGGGTGTATGAATGGAGAAGGAACTTACACATGGGCTGATGGAGTAAAGTATGAGGTAAAGTACAATTTAAGTTACAACTGAACACAGCTGCACCCAGTTAGAAGTGCAAATTGAAGGACAGTAGATAAGTTGCAGTGATTGGTACAGTACAGGTGGCAGTTGCAGAGCTGTGGCAGTGATATCAATTACAAGCCTGACTTGTCCCAGAAGGCTGGGGAACTGAGTCTTGGATTTTAATGTTGTAATTTAATCTTTCAGGGAACATTTACTAAGAATGTGCTGATGCATAAGGGCCGTTACACCTGGAATGATGGCAGTGTTTACGAAGGATCAATCCAAGATGGACTTAGGCATGGATATGGAGTTTTCAGGAGTGGCACTCATCCAATTTCTTACATTGGTTATTGGTGCAATGGCAAAAGACATGGAAAGGTGAGTAAGAGCTAAATGAGAGCATGAGCTCCTTCAGGAACAGCAAGTGTTACTGTGCAAAGGTTTTGCAAAAGTGTTTTGTTGTGTTGCATGGTCTTATGCTGTGTAGAGATTTGTTTTTCCTAGGGAGTTTTTCTGAGCTTGTGAATACAGCTAATACTGTAGACCTACTGTTGGAAGTAAAGCCTGAATGGGTCAGAAAACTGATCTACCTCAGGCTGAGTACTGTAATTAGGATGCCAGGGTTAGCTCTTTTAAAGTATTCCCAAGGGGTTTGAAAATGTTGGTGTGATATTATAGGATTTTTCTTTTGAACACTTAGTGTTTTCAAAGGTCTTACCTAATATTAATCAAAAGAGTTTGCTTTTTTTATTTAATTGTAACTCTTCAGTTGCCTTCAGTACAGTGAATCAAAGTGACCCTAAGTATTAGGATGTGATTACAAGTGTCATATCATTTGTATGTGGTGTTTTATTCATGTAGATGAGCATTTAGCTATTTAAACTGACTGTGCTCTTTGTTTCAGGGTATGATTTGTTATGATCAGGACCAGACCTCCTGGTATTCAGGTGATTGGGTAAATAATGTCAGAGAAGGATGGGGATTGAGACGGTAAATATGAGAACACTTGTTCTTACCATCAACATTTTTTATTTTTGTGTATTATGTTACAGTTTGTCGTGTTGTTTAAAATGGATACAAATGCTGTCATTTCATAGTAGTGTGTACCTTCTGCAGTGGAATAAAAATGTACAAAGTGCTTTATGGTAACAAAACAGACCTTTAGAAGTTTATTTTTATGTGCAGAATTTCTACTGGCCATTCACACAAAAGAATAGCTAAAGACAAAGTCCCAAATCAGCTTGGGTAAACCACAATTCAGTATTGAAAAAAAACTACACTCAATTGATTTGAGCAGATGAAGCTGCCTTATGAATAAATTACTTATCTATAGAATTATATATAAACAAATATATTAATAACTATGGCAAAGACCTTTTGGAAAAAAGAGCTGGTTTGTATTTTTAGTGGTTTCTAAATTAAAAATAAGAGGTAAACAACAATAAAACCTCTGTGTCCATGTCATAGTGAGTCAATTTTCAATTTAATGCTTATATTTAACCTTAATAAATTATAAAATTATTAGTAATGAGGTTTTGCATAAACCTTTCATAAGATCAACATAGAGTTTAGTATGAATTAACTTTTATTGGTTTTTTTGCAGCTACAGATCTGGAAATACCTATGAAGGTCAGTGGAAGCAAAATCTACGACATGGACATGGAAAAATGAAATGGCTGACAGATAATCAAGAGTACACAGGACAGTGGGAGTGTGGCATACAGGTATTCATTTCTTCCCCAGAAACCCTTCTTTGGTTTGGCATCTGTGCACTACTCTAGGAAAGCTAAAATACAGTTTTGTGCAAAATCAAAGGAGCTTTGTGTGATGTTTGCCAGTTGAGATAAGAGAAACATGTTCTTTATTGTAAATTGATTCTTATGTTAGCAATATTTAAATTGTTAAATATTTTGATATAAGCTTATAAAATCAAAATTTCATTTCCTAGTGGAAAATATTAAAAAAAGTTAAAGAAATGTTTGTGTCTTAGCTTGAGCTACGACTTCAGCAGTTGGTATTTGTGGCAGTTTATTTCTGTGTCACCTGTAAAATACTAGACCACACTGTTCCCTCTTGGGAAAGTTTTATGATGGAAGACAATTTTGTGGAATTTTCAGTTCCTTCCATTTATTATTCTGTTTCAAAAAGAAGGTGAGTTACTCGCTCTGTCTTTTCACTCTGCTTAAAATTGTCAAGGAATTGAGCTTGTGGAGCATCCTGGCTCTGTGGCATGGTGTTCCTCACCTGGCTGTTGAGCACTACAGGAGAAGGTTCAGGGAGGAAGGGTGGGTGTCTTTAGGAGTCCCGTGGTGGAGCTTGCTCAAGTGTCTTTTATTGGAGTGCATCCTCTGGTGCTTCACCCCTGCACCTTTGTAGGATGTAGTTCTGTCCCTGCTTTGAAATGCTGCAGCCATCAGCTGGAGGCTTTTAGTTCAGAGAATTGCCGAAGTCTGGACCTATTTTTTAAACAAAGAAATTTTTTTCAGCATGGTTCTGGCATCCACACTTGGTTTTTGGAGAGAATGGAGATGTCTCAGTATTCTCTACAGAATGAATACATTGGTGATTTTGTAAAAGGGGAGCGCCACGGACATGGAATGTTTGTCTATGCTAATGGAGCAATGTACAATGGAGGATGGGTGCACAATATGAAGCATGGCAAGGTATTGTCAGAACTACAGACAGCAGCACAGCAAGCTCTTCTGCTCTGTATAGTGGATCTCTAGACCCCTGTACAGCAAACATGCAGTGTGCAGTGTGGATGGAATCCCCACACAAAGGGCAGAGAGTCCACTGAAAGCAGCAGGAGTCCTTCCAAGGACCCAGACTTACTCAAGGACCCAGACTTACTTACTTAGATATGTTTTGGGTATACAAAGACATAGATTTCACTGTGGAGATTTTCAGTGCAATAGGTGCATCCTGAGTTTTGCAGTGGTTGGTCAGAATTGCACACTTCTACTGCAAGCTAATGGATTTCAAGCTGTCCTTGCACAGAGAGGTTCTTAAAGCCTCTCATAAAACAGACTTTTGAAAAAACTCTGAGTGGAGTGCCACATATGCAACCTAAGGAGTGCAAACAAGTCTTTCTATGAGGGGGGGAAATATTTACCAAAATCAAATATACGTCAGTCACTCCTTCATCCCAACAATGTACCTATTTAACAGGTGACAAAATGCATTATAAAAGAGGGTGGGAAAATTATTTTACTGTGTTTTATTTCATATATTTCATTTAAGGCAATATTCTGAAAAGGAAATTTGACTGAGAGAATTAGTGGGTTTGGGATTTTTGTCTTTGTTTTATATTTATGTTATAATTTATCTGTTTGTAGGGCATCTTTGTCTTTGAAAATGGTCATGTTTTCCAAGGAGAGTTTGTAAATGATTGTCCAGTGGAATTTCCTGCTCATCAAGGGTCTGCTGTGAAAGCTGAGAAGCTGAGATCTCCTACCACAGGAAGGCGTCCTGGCACTAGTGAGCAGCTTAACAAATTTTACTCAGTTCACATTTTGTTGTTCCATTTAATATAATATGAAACGGTTTGTACATGCTCAAGGACCAGACATATTTCTTTAAAGAAATTAGATAAAAATGGGACTCATGGCTTTTGCTTCCATGCTGCATTTCCTGTGAGTGACACTTGGAGTGGAATGACACATCCACACCGTATCTTGTAATGGATGGTGCTGTTGTCTGAAAGTTTCACAGCATTTTAATTTTTGCATTTCATTTTGGTTAGGGAAAATTGTTCTTCAGTTGATCTGCTGTTGGTTGTGAAATCTCTGCTTCATACTGTGAAGGAATCTATTGTTCCAAGTCAGTAACATAGGAAGAAATAACACATGTTTTGTTTTTCTGTGTGTGTGTATATTAAGCTTTGGTTTAGTTTGTTCTAACTTACTTTATTTGCTTGGTAGAAAAGACCACAGTAATTAACACCTTTGGAGAGATTTCTGTTCTGGGATCAGGTATTGATTTGGATTTATCTTTGCTGCTTGACTTGTTGCCAAGGGAAAACAGAGAGGAAGAACTGAAACAAGTAAGAGTCTACTGTTTGATACTTTCAATTTTCCCCTGTATTGTTTCATACTCTTTGATTTCTGATTTGTGTTAAAGCAACTATTTCCATTAAGTAATTATTTAAAAATCTGAAGGCCATAAAAACAGAAAAGCAAAAAGAATGAATAGACAGTATTGCCTCTTCTGAGTTTCCACTAATAAAGGCCAGTTTAAAATAGGTTAACATACCTGGAAGGGCATTGAGCAACCAGCTTTACCTACTCTGAAGTTTGTCCACTGACAGATGATGATTTATTCTTACCAGTCACCAAAACCCATGTATTAAAGCTACTTTTGGGCAATGCTTTTGTGAACATTTAGCCAGGGATATGCTCTTCTGAGTTGCAAGGTCAAGTAATTACCTGCCCAATTACAGCATCAATACAAACTGATCTCTCCTTGCTTTGAGATGATGCTGAAAACATATCCTGCTTTATTTAGGTAGAATTGGCTGTGCTGAGGCATATTTCCAAACTGAGAAAAGCCTACTACTTCTACAGTACCTTAGGCTGCAGTCGCTCTCATGCCTGCCCTTCCATCCTGACTAAGATGCAGTTTTGGAGGTTTCTGAAGGACTGTGGCTTTCACCTCTCCTCCAGAACTCTTGCTGAGATGGATCGGCTCTTGAGAGGTTTGTGTTCCTGGGGAGCAGGGTCTGGAGTGGAGGATTTTAGTAGGAAACTGTGGAGAGTTGGAGTACAAGTTCTCCTGGCAGCTCAGCTCTGGGAGTTAAGAGGTCCTGAGTCAGTACCTCTGTGCCTGTGGGTCCTCAGTGGATCTATTTACACTTCTCTGGGCACTTCTGGTCCTTAGGTGAGAAAATACAAAATTAAAGTGCAACAGGGAAAACTGCACTGAAGAGCCACCTGTTCAAAATATATATTCACTCTTGGTCTTGCCATTACTATTTCAGAGAGAGAGAAAGTTTTGAGAGAGAAGTAGGAGAAACAAATATTTATTTTTTCAGTGCTCTTAATTTTGGTTTGTATGTAGTATTTTTTTCCTTCCATAGCACCAGTTAATCAATCAATTCCCTTTAGACCTGCAGTGTCCTTAGTAAATGAAGGGTTTACCTCCAACTTTGAATCCACTTTTATTGCTATATATGCTGAGTGGATGCATTTCTAGAAAGAGAATTGTCCAAGATCCAGCTACAGATGGAACAGTTCTCCCTTGAACTTTGTTTGGAAGTGCTACATTGTCTGGTCTGAGTCTTCCAGGAGTGTTGTTACACTGTGATAGGTGCAGATGGAGAGGGTAAGAAAGGCTGACAAATCAATATACTTGTAAGCATTTTAATGTACATGAGAACAGTAGAAATGTGGTTGTTTTTTTATTTTATTTTTAGGTAATAAATCACTTAAGGATATACATTGTCCACATGAGATGTTACTGTTCAGGACATTTTTATCCTACCTTGTTCAGCTGGCATTTCATATCTATCATGAAGAGTACAAGTAAGTTTCATCTTTTAGTGAAATTTATTTCAGTGTAATCAGTTTGAATCTTCCCAGACAAGAATATTTTCGTTTCAGCTGTAGAGATGAAGTTCCTATTCTGCACAAGTGTTTCCAAGAAATGATGTCCAGGAATGTTTTGCCCTCTGCTTGTTGTGTCCAAGGTAAGCAATGCTATTTCTTCTGTGCAGAATTTATCAATTAGTATCACATGCATTGCTGTTTTATTGATACTGTTATTTTTTCCCAATTCATTTTGAAAGGTATCTTATATTCTGGTGAAGAATTCACATCTTTTGCCATGAGCTACATTGACAAATGCTGGGAAATATACAGAGATTTTTGTAGGCTATATTCCAGACCTGCATTTGAATCCACAGTGAAGCTGAGGCAATTCCTCTGGTTGTTGAATGTAATAATCTAATTTTGTTTTGTTTTGTGTTATTAGATGTGCTTTCTTTCTTCAGTGTCTATGAGTCTTTTAAAACAGTCCCTGTGGCTTCTGCACAATTGAAAAGGTGGGAGTGAAGTTATTTGTGCAAACTGTCCAAGGAGCAGTAAGGGAATAGTTGTTCTAATGTTTTCTACTGTTATTTCTGCACATTTTAGGATTTGAATTCTAATTTTTTTACTTTCATCAAATTCTAGAAAATTATGTTAAGGGAATGTAAATATTTTTGCTGGTCCCCACCGTGTCCCCCTCTGCCCCATCTCTAAAATGTGTATATGAACATGTCCTATTGTTAGAGCTCAAAGATTGACAGCCATTGTAGTAACACTGTAAATCATTTCAATAATGTGTTTACTACAAGAAGAGCATGAGATTTTTACTAAAATTCAGTAATTCAGGGACAGATCAAGATTCCTATGTAGTTAGAGAACAATTCCCACTGATATGCCTGAGGTTTGAGTGCTTGACTTTATAAATCTGAGCAATTTTTTCATGAAGAAAAATCAGATGACAGAATTGTAATTTTTTTTTAATATTTTTGTTTATGAGCTGTCACAAGTTCTTTTGAAACCCTTCTTTTGCAGTCTAGGGAAAATTCCCATTGGCTTCAATAGGACTAGAATTTCACTCTGCTGTTAATTACAGATGTGGAAGTATCATTTGATCTAGTATCACTAGAAATTTTGGCAAAGGCTTGAAAGGGAGGTAGTTTAGGTCCATGTGGGGAATGCCTTAAGTGCTGTTAATATGTAACATTTCTTCTACCCAGGATTTGAAACTTCTCAGCAGGCAATTAACTGCTCCAAGGGTTCTGGAAATATTTGTTCAAATTGGTGCCTCTGTACCTGGCATCCATGGTGTCAACCTGGAGCTGGAGGTGTGTATGGAAAAAAAACATAGTCCATTGCTACAGGAACTGTTAAAATTGCTTTAAAAACTGCTGCAAATGCTGTCCTACCTGCTGGAATGGGAGGAAAAGGAATTAATTTATTAAAAAAAAAAGTACAAAGTTGAGTCTCTATTTTTGTCTTCCTTTGTTCTGCTTATACCTTTCAGTTTAGCTCATGTACTTCTGTGTTTTTCTTCATTACCTCATCTTAGCACAGTCTCAGCATACTTGACCATTCAGAAAGGTCTCTAGGAGTGCTGTAATCCATGCAGAAAAATCCCATTTCCAGTGGAGTGCTACTAGTGATGGTTCTGTGTGTGGGGAGCTGCCTGACAATGTGGATATGCAGTGACCACAGAGGGATTAATTAACTGCACTTCCAGCTGCTGAGGCTGTTCAGGTGGATCAGTAATTAAGATGTGAACCCACTGTTCCTGAAAATCTGGTCATCCAAGAAACCTGATTAGTGACATGTTGAGGTGCTGCCTGCTCAGTGAGGTCAAGTAGTGACTGTGGAAGACTCTTGTGCTACCTGAGAACTGGCCTAGTATAGAGGATTTTCATCCTGAAAGAATTAACTCTTACTTAGCAACAGTCTCTTGTAAATGACATGACTGAATTTGTTTTAAACAGGATCTGACAAACTGAACACACAGTGGAAGTCTTACTAAGGAATCTGTTATAAACCCACTCGTGGGGTTTCTAGCAGCATCCCATGCAATTAAAATGATTTTTAGGTAATAGCTGTAGTTGTGAGTTACTTCTTAGAGAAATTTCTCATAGCTCCAAATAAGACAAAAATCAGTGCAGTGTTTTAGCTGAATTTGAATTGTATAAAGTGTAACACATCATATCCTCTCCTGAATTTTTTGAGCTTTGACAGTTTTCAGATTTTCTTCAGAAGAAGGGATGTTTGACTAGATAAATGAGGCCAGGGAGGTTTCTCTACCACTTCTGAGTTCTTTGCTTGCTCAGGTACACAGGCCTGTTAATGAAGAGATTTTGTAAAAATGCATTTGTTTTACTCTAGATGGTTTTTCTGGAATTTTTCGAAGCTCTTCTTGAATGTGCACTGGTGTATGTTACTGAGGATATGATCCCAAAGAAAGAAGCTCAAGATAATGAGAAAAGTAGCTTTAAAATCGAGGAGTTCTCCAAGGAAGGCTCAGCTGTGTCTCTCACAGAACATTCTCCCCCCCAGGTAAAGTTGCTGCAGACCTGTCCAATGTTATGATGTGTTCACTTAGAGAGAGAAGTCAGGCCCTGCAAGTGTTCTGTTTCCTGACCATGGAAACCAATTTCCTCTTTTTACATAAATAAATATTGGATTGGGTCCTTCTGCTTTTTCTGTTTGTTGGTACCTTAAATTGTAACATCAGTGTAGACAGTTTTAACACGTTTGCACATTTTCCTAGATAACTGTAAAGACACGTAGAGCACTTCTGAAGGGGAACTGGCAGATTGGTTGGCTGGTGAAAGATGTCTCTTCTGCAGTAAACTGAATGTCTGGAGTTGTCCTGTAAAAATGGCATTGCAGCTGTTGTATGTAGCAAGCCTTGCTGCTTGCCTGCAGTTGAGCTGTCCTCTTTTTCTTTTTGCAAAACTTCTGAATAAGGACTTTGTATGTTGTGAGATGCTGCCTGTGACATTGGTGCAATTTGTGTATACAGAGTAGTTGACGTGAATTAGAGTTGTTTGGAATTGTGCAGAAGATGAAAGTATTTTTATGAATTCAAAGAGTATTCACAAACATAATTTCACAGCCTCTGAGAGCCAGTAGTGCCACTGTGCACCACCACTTCCCACTCTTTGGCTAGTTGTTCCCATTCCCTTGCATCACTGCAAGCAGTGACACAGTTGCACATTGAAGTGGTCCAGTTAAAGTAATAAAAAGAAAAATAAAAATCTTAATTTAAATGTACTGAGGGTAAAATTTTTCTGTTACATTTCTGCACCTACAGCAGAAATATAATTGCTACAGACATAAATGATGACATTTCTGAGGCAGTTGAGCTGTAACTCAGGAGCAGGTGAACAACAGATGAACAATATGTAGAGCAACGTGTAAGAACAGAGGAACAGGTCAAAGAACAGGAGCTTTCATTTTCTGTAGAGCTGACCTTCCCTAGCTCTGAAATAGGATAATCCTACTTGGCTGATATTGAAGTTAAAGTGTTACCTGGTGATACTTGAAAAGGTGAAACACTCCTGCAGTTTAAATGTTTTGAGGCATTATTGCAGGGTGCATTGGGTGGCTGAATGCCTTGGAGATGGGAATTTGCATGACTCAAAGGGACTTGGGATTTCACTTTGTGATTTGAACACCAGCCCTGACATTTAGTAACTGAACTGAAAACTTCTTGCCAGCCACCGAGACCTTGTGGAGACACAGAGCCTGCTCATCAGCCTTCTCTCCTGGGTGAGTACTGTAGGAAGTGGCCATAAACTATAAAGTGCCTAGAGGAGATTCACTTTTTCTGCAGCTTTCAAGCAATCAAACAGGTGCTGATCATGGAAGCAGGTGTTGTATTGCAGTTACAGAGGCAGCTCCATTCAGTTTGGCAGTTATGACAAAGTTTATGTTTAGCTTTCCATATCTGCTGTACAAAACACCTGGGTAAGTTGGAATCTCTGAATTTTCCTGTGTTTTTTAATTAGACGTTATCACTTTTTCCTTAAATTAACTTTAAAGGCTTTTTAAAACTTAATTCTCCCTGTTCTGTCCCATGTGGGCATGGAAACAGGAGCTTGAATTCTGCATTGTGCTTTCATTAAAAAAAAACTTTTCCTTATTTCAGAACCATTTTAAGCAGGTCTGGATTTCAGGTCAGATGACAATCTCTGTTGGTTTGTGCTGAAGATCAAACTCAGAATTTCATGCACAGGATTAAAGGCTGACTAATTTTAACTTTTTTTCTTTGCAATATCAGAAACTCTTCTCTCATTTCCCTTAAATCCTGGAGAAAGCAAAGATGATATGTCATTGTCCAACGAGGATGTAAAAGAAGAACAAGATTCCTGTCCAGAAAATGAATTGACAGGTAAAACAGTCTCACTGTTTTAGGACTTAAGCACACAATTCAAAATTGTGAAGTTTTAATTGTACAGGCAGATTTCAGCTTGTCACAAGAGGGCAGTAAATGAGCATTAATTCTGGAGGAGGATTTTTTAAAATCTTAAAATATTTTTTAAAATAAAATAAAACGTCACTATTAAATAAGACATTTAGGTACCAGCTTACATAGTTTCCCCAATTTTAAAATGCTATGTTCTATTTGGAGGGTATCTGTAATCTGTAATTTGTATTTACTCTATGAGAAGCTCAAGCTGCAAGCCTGTCTTGGACAAATAAAATGTATTACTGCCATGTCCTGCTTCTTCTACTTAAAGTAGGCATTATTATTAGTGGTGTGCCACTACTAGCTGGGATAAGATGCCTTGTGTTAGGACAGGCCAACATTCAGGCAGAAGACATGTCAGGAAGAGCACTTTGGTGTGTTGAGGATTGTAGTTTTTTTACCATCTTCCTTCCAGCTGATGAGCAGATCTCATCTGGGTTGGGTTTTGTCTTTGTTAAATGTTTTCTGCTGCTACAGAACTCAAATCCAAGGGCAGAGGTAGACAAGGATCTTCATGTAGTCATCAGCTCTTTTGCTGGAATCTGATGGCTGAAAAGTTACACATCTGGAAAACTGTTCAGGGCCCCTCACCTGGGCCTGGCCTGTTTCCTGACATGGGACACTGGCACACACCTGTGTCCTTTCAGGTGGTCATGTTTGTTCCTCCCTTCCCCCTGCACAGGAGTCACAGGCACTGAACTGTCATCAGGTTACTGCAGATCTTATCTCAGGGTTGAAGGGAAGAGTTCATTGTCTTTTTGTGCCATTCCCAGGGCCAAGTCACTGAAGCCTCACAAAAGGGCCACCCCCTTTCAGTTCCAAGTGTCTCACTCCTTTCATCTCCTGTACCATGTGGAGGCCAGACTTTCCCTTTGCAGAGTATCAGAGCTGCAATATTGTCCAAAACACATTTGAAATAGAAGTGTCCTGCTAAATAAACATTTAATTTACACATTGCAGATGAAGCAAAAGAAGATAAAGATGAACAAAAGGAGCTGTATAGTTTCTGGATATGTCAGGTGGAGACCTTTTTCACAACTAAGTTCTTCCCTGCTTTTGAGCATGAAATAGTGCTGAGGAGGAAAATAAAAGAAATAAAAAAGCAGGATACTGAATTAGCTGGGCTGAGCTATGTCCTGGCTGAGGAGCTGGAAAGGTGAGTGTTGAATCTTCTCTGGCAGTACTGTTATCCTTTATCTTCTGCTGACAAAATCATTGAAAATGAGAAGTGTGCTTAGGAAAGTAGAGTAGCATACTGTACCTGGAAAACAAACTCCCACAGCTTTCATTAGTAACATACAGAATGTAACTCCTGCTTTCTGTTACTGGCTGCATAACACATACAGGATGCTGTTCAGGTTACAAACTTAGCTCTGGTATCTCCTGGCCCTTGGGTCCTGCTCTGTGGAAAGGCAGTTAAGACATGTTTGGACTTGAGGGGGTAGTGACAGACTTTCTGCTTCTCTACACTGGGGCAGTTCATAATGCTCAGACTATGACTAGAGCTGGAGTTGCTTTGCCAGTGGAAATGTGTCTCCCTCCTCTTACAGTACCTTCAATTCAAATGTTGTTCATGCAGATATATTGCTGAAAAAGGAGTAGAAGGAGCAAGAAGGCGAGAAGCTGCTGCAGCAGAAAAGGTGTTTGCCTTGCAGCGTGCACTGTTAGAGGGGACTATCAAGCCCAGGAGAGGAGCCTTGTCAAAGAGAGATGCACTTTGGGAGAGAATCTTTGCCCAGGGAGGTCTCTAGATGAAGAAAGAGGCCCCCAAGAGAAAACCCAGAAGGCAGCAGGGCCTGAGGAGGAAGAGGCAAAGAATGCAGCACCCACATGTACCAAGGCAGCTGCTGACAAAAAGAGAGAGAAATAAATTCTCTGCTGGCAACTGCTGAAGATTCAAGCAAGTACTCTTCAAATAAGAAAGAAAAAAAAAACAACCAACCAAACCAAAACAACCCCAGAGGACTCAGACTTTTAGGAAGCTGCAGGAATGATTCAACTGTATGCACAAGAATTGCTGGTTTCAGAGGGAACAGTCTTTTACACCAGGGTTTTGGGTAAACTAGCAGGAAGTTACATAATGCAAATCAACACAGATGCTCCTAAAGTGTAACAATTATTAGTTTTATTTTTCAGCAAAATATTCACATAACATGTCAGAATGGAATGGTACAGATGAATTCAGACTGGTTTTTAATTAGTTTGCACATAAACATTTTTAAAATTTAAAAATTTTATGGTCAGAGTTTACAGATTTTAGTAGAAATTTTGATTCTTACAAAGCAAGTATTGCTTTACTATTGTCATTATTCCAGTCAATAATATGACTAATAACTTCTCATGTTGAACAAGTGCCTGACATTGACATCTTCAATAAATCAGCCCGTTGCAGATCAATCCAAGAAGAAGATATTATTAAACTGTGTTGCACAAAGTTTCTTCACTTCTTCTGTTAAAAAAAAACAACAAACAAACAAAAAAAATCAGTATTGTATTTTACAGATAAAATACAAGAAAACCCCTGGGGATTGTCATGGAGAATATGATTATATTCAAGCAGAAAAATCCCTAAGAGTTTCTAATGTAGAAATACTATTACTCTGTCTTCAGTAGAAAGTCAAGTCTGGTGTCCCCCACTGAAAGGTGAGTTGTGTCTAAGTGGCTGAAGTGTAAATGATGGGCCTCTCATCAAACACTCAACAGCAGCAGACTTGGCTTAACATATAGTTCAGGGATGTATATTTTAACCCTTTTTTCAGAGAAAGGAGGAATTAGGATATTCTGTTACAGAAATCAAGTCTGCAAAACTTTCACTTTGTGTTATTTGCCAGAACCAAAGCATAGCAACCTACATTTTAAAAAGAGGAATTAGTT
Source organism: Thryothorus ludovicianus (assembly GCA_013397245.1). NCBI lineage: Eukaryota > Metazoa > Chordata > Aves > Passeriformes > Certhiidae > Thryothorus > Thryothorus ludovicianus. Next base: position 473,897 of record VZTB01008340.1, on the reverse strand, counting down.
GTGTAACTGGGCAATCTTTCTGTAACTGTCTTTCAGCATCAAACCCACTATACAGAAACAGTAAATGAGTGTTTCTGTGCCTGATAAACTTAGGAAGTGTAGTCTACCAAAGTATTAATTCTTTCCCATTGTGTGAGCACATTGCCTCCTGTTAAAACAGAGTCCTAGAACTGCTGCAAGATTCAAACAGAAATAGCAATGTAAAAGCTTATTACATCTTAATGTTAATTCTCACCCTAAGTCACAGTAAATCATTCCCAAAACCATGTTAGAAACACAACAGCCATGGATGAGGATCACTGACAAGACAGCCACAATGTGTAAGTAACTAACCCTGGATCACTGACAAATAAAAACTCAGATGTAAATGTATTCATCTCTCATCTGTAATACACTTTTTTAATTACTCCTAAACTAAGCTCACAGTGCTCTCCTCTATTATTTGAAGGAGGAAGAATGACTGATTAATAATTAAGAATGCCTGCTGAATATTTATGCTGTCCTTTCACAGCTGGTAATAGGCAGACTAAAACCTTAGGCAAACTCACCTGCTCTATCAAAGATCAGTCCCTCTCTAGATTCTCATAAGATGGGTTTTATTACTTCTCTAGGGACACACATTTTAGGAGTAACTGTATTTAAAGGTAATAAGAAACAATCCTTACCATTGACTTCAATCAGATTTACATTTTTTTGATTCAAAATAACATATAGTTCTCGCTGGTCAGACTTTTTCCCAACTACCCAGTAATCACTCATTGCCTTCACAATAATTTCCTCGTCTTCATCAACTCTGAAAGAAGTTTTAAAAAGTAAAGAAGGTGGCAGCAAGTTCATCTTCAACAACTTTATCTGTAATCATTAGGACAGCTCAATGCCAGAAGGTGTGGCTGTGCAGTATAAAGCACCAGGTCTAACTTGGCCATCATTCAGTCCAGGTTGAAAGCTTCATAAATGGCTGCTTAGGACATGCCCAAATGTGTCAATCAGAAACTTCTTCATTAGCCAAACACTGCAGTGCTCTGAAGAAAACCTCTCCATTCTGCTAAGGACACACTTCACAGATCACAGTCACCAAATACTGAAAGCTGGAGATGGGTGATACTAAGCTTTGACAGAACTGTTAAACCTAGACCTAAACTGTGCTCAGCAACTGGAGATATTCTTTAAAGCTGTCACTAACCCAGAACTTCCATAATATGATGAAACACACTTTTTACATTATGGAAAAATGGAAACCTTGTCCTTAAGCAGAGTGAGAAAACAGCTTTTTGCTAGAGTTAGGGCATCCCAATCATTCAGCATTGTCGTGTTCTTAACTTTGGCAGTGACAGAGGGTCTCTCCCCCTTACAGCATGATACCCATTGACAAGAAGGCACTCACCTTCTCTATCAGCAGCACTGCAGTAACTGCAAGGTTTGCATTTCATCCATGGTCTCACCCCTAGAAGCCACAGCTGTGTCAGGGCAGGTATGACACAGGCAGAAGCAGATGTCCCTGTCCTTGACTGCTTTCCCAGATCAGACAGGCTCTTGTGCTTCCCATCCCATTTGCTATGACTCTGAAGCCTCCAATAGATGAGATATGTTCTTTGATAGAGGCCCTGGCCCTCTTTTAATTTTTTGTTTAAAAGCATTAAACAAATGTTTAGAAGGTTTTTGTTTTTTTTAAGATGGATTACTTCTAGGCCAACACAAAATACCAAACATGAACAGCCAGCCATCAACAAAAAGACTGGAAAGCACAACTCCTTTGAAAAAAAAAAAAAAATCTGCTGGCCAGCAGGAGTTACAGACTATTTAATAGTTAAGCATTACCTGGAGAAGTCACTGTTGATGTCACCGAGAATCTTCATGAGGTCAGGGTGAACAGATGCAAGTGATACACTGGGTGTTTTCCTCATGTGAATGGTGCTTTTCTCTGCCAGGTTCATGTGATTGAAATAGATAAACTTAAACTGAGGCTCCTTCTCAGCCCTAGGAAGATTTAAAAAGAAAAAAAAAAATGTATCTGTGAATACCAGCATGCTCTATAAGAAAAGGCTTCCCAGAGACTGGGTAGTGAGCCAGTGCAAAGCTAACTTAGCCTGAACTTATCTTCACATTGAAGAGACTTGTGGGACTGAAATTCATTTTAACACACTTAAAAAAAGAAAACAAAAGACAACCCAGCCTGCAGAACCAGCCAGTGTTTCCCCTTCTGCCACTCAGGCTGCCAGTAAACACACACAGGGGAGTCTGAAGGCCTTGTCCCACTTCACAGTAGTAATTCATTTGCATTTTTCTAATGAGCTGTTTTTTCACTGGCCCATTTTGTCCCTGCTGCTCTCCTATGCCAGTCCAAGCTGATTTGAATGGATCCTGGGTCTTTAATTTGAGCAATAAGTCATCTTCTATTCATGTCTGTTATTTGTTACAACCAAGAGAACAAACTCCTCTTTAATCCAGGCAATTACATTTCCCCCCCATCATTTGTGTGGGCCAAGAAAGAGACTATTTTCAAACTCCTGCCTTGGCAGTCTTCCTCCATTTCCTCTTTTGTGAAGTTAATATAAAAACCTAGCGTTGTAATTTTTTTGTAGAAGTCACAACTAATTCAGGCTGACCAAAACCTGGCTGCAGCAGTTGGTACCTGAGGCATTGCATTATTTAGAAGCAGGAGATACTGTGATGACACCACTCACCTCAGCAAACAACCAGATACCCCTGCTCTCTGTCACCCACCTGCATTAGTGTCAAGGAACTGGATCATGTTTTCAGGACACCATGGCATTAAACTTTTAAAGAGTTAAAGCTGCCAAAGCCAGTCCCAGATGACATTTAAAAACCCCAAGTTTAATGATTTAGTAGGTTGGCACAATTTCAAGCACATCCTATTCTATCCTGTGCAAATTTGCTGCTTTGGGATGGTACCACTGACTGAGTTCACTCACACTCCTATCTTTGGTTGAATTCCTTTTATGTTAAATAAAAATAAAAGACCCTTTTTTTCCTCACCTACTCTACACAGCAACATTTCAAGAAGCACTAATTCTGGAAAAGTCCTCAACTGTAAAGCATCCACTGTGACCAAATAACTCACTAAAATTCCCATTTCAGCCAGATAATAAACATTTGTTCCTGAATTAGTAACATCTATTGTTGCTTCAGGGAGAGCCAAATATGCAATAACATGCACTTTATAAACATTTAAGATGCAGAAAAGTAGACAAGCATTGTTCTAAGTACACCATTAACGCTTTGAAAATTTGGGCTCATGTTACCATTATTTAAGCAGTTCATTTAACCTAACTTTTCACCATCTAATGAAGGAATGCAGCAGGAAAAGAAGTGTGGTACAAACCCTGATATTCTTTTGTTGATGTTGTATTGTTCACATATGTCTGATGCCAACACCGTGAGCTGAGGCCCAACAATGCTGTCCAGTTTTCTGCAAAACTCCAGAGTGGGAGGAATTGAAGCTGTGTCAGGCAGAGAAAAGGGAGAGGTGAGATTCTCTTCCCACAGCTGAAGGTACAGTTTCTCTAGTTCTTGTCTTTAAACATCAGCGAGAGTCCAAGGACAAATTTCTCCCATCATTTAAACCTCAGGGGTGATTTTGAATATGGCTAACTGAAGCAGTATTTAGTCATTTTATTATGTAAAATGACTTATTTGTACCACTGGAACAAAGATAAAAGACTGATAAAAGCACTCATGAAAAAGATACTCAAATTAATATATTTCTCAAGAGTAAATCAAGCTGCATGTCAAAGTATTTTATATATAAAAGTCTTGGCAAATAATTGATGCTAATAGGAACTTACCATCAATCATAAAGCAGACAGCTGCACTCATGGCCTGGAACAAAACAAAAGCAAAAAAAGTAATTTACAACAGATTATTTTAACTAACTGAATAAATAACAATACTTTAGTGAGGTCACACACAGGTGAGAAGAGATTTAAAAATCTTTTTTAAAGGTAATGCTTCTTTTTGTAGTCCTGCACAACACAGGTTAGCTATGATTTTAAAATTTAGCCCAGTTAACAGTTTAAGTTGTATAAAACTTGGTAGAAATGCACTTTATACAAACATATCTGCAAGAAACTCCCATTTAATGGATGAACAAAATATTTTTTGTTTTATTGATTAATCCCATATAAAGCCAGGCATGAAATCACTTAGAGCAACTGAAGGCTGGTGTTTTGTTTCAATAAAACAATTATTTGTTTTGGACAGGGTACAGGAGAGGGGAAAAGAGAATTCAGGCTTTAAAGCTTTTACTAGAAATGCCAGTTTTTTGTCTCTTTGCTATAATCTGGCCTTATTCATGCACCCTTCTGTTCAATTCCTAAGTACTTCACATCATTGTCACCTTCACTGCATAAAGATTGCTAATTCTGGGGAGTAATTGCAGAGGAAACTAATACCTTATAAACAATTAAGTGAAGCTCTTCGTAAGTATCATCAGTGTTAACAAATATTTTGGGGAAACGGCATTTTGTCTCTGGATCATTAAGATTTAAAGGTCCAGTAAGAAACCTAGAAAATAATTCAACAGGTCAGATGTGATGAATTCTTGACTTTCAGTTTCTTGAACTTGACAGATGTTCTCCAAACTTGCAATTAGGAGTTCTCGTGATTAAAGATGTCCAAACCCACAATTATGCAAAATAATGCTGCCCACTTGCTTAAGTACAGAATTCCTCACTGACATGCTGAGGTACAGAGGAAGAACAAATAGACAAATCCTAGATTAAATCCACATCTTTGTCTGCAGTGCTTGACTGAAAAGGAATGACTGGAACAATTCCCACATTTGTCATACAGTGCATTAACAACAATGGCAAGAAAAATAAATATGCAGTAATGTTAAGGAAGCATTTTCTCTTTTTTCCAAGGGCCAAGTTTTACATTGCACCAGCTATTGTGTGACCTGGAATGAACTGTGTGTGGAATATGTACTCAAAATACACACACTCCTCCCAAATGTTTTGCCCTGGGGGGAAGAAGCAGTAGAAGGTGACAGTAAACCAAGCCCTACCTTCCATAGTGCTGGAGATTTCCTGGCATTTCAGCACGTATTGGAGAATCTCTTCCTGCTAACTGAGGGGAGAAAGAACATCCAGGAAAAACCAGCTCAGAGGCAGAGAGAAGAGAGATTTCCTTTTGGTATTCTAGCCTTTAGTACCAGATAAACAGGAAGAAAAACCAAAACAGATCCAACCACCTTCCCCCTCAAAACCTCCAGCCCAACTACCTCAGGCTCCATGTGCCTTGGAAACAGAGATGTCGTGAGATATTTGTACAGAATTCTCATGTCATCTTGCTCCAGACCACTCCTAGAACATTGTGGGAAAAAGAAACAAATTACGTTTGTGCTGCAGTTCAGATCACACATTTTCCCCTAACCAGCTCAGACCAATGCCTTTCTTACTGAATGGTAGCCTGACTCATATTTTCTCATTTTCATCCAACTCTGTCAGTAATTTAAAAGCTTCTCTATTATGACACTTACTCATAGGATTAGAGATTGAAGAGACACAAAAGAATTACTGAAGTACCTACCAGATAAGCTGGTCATTGTAGAGAAATGCTGTGTACTTGACTATGTTCAAGCTTTCTTCCATCCTATTTATAAATGACTGAATTTTCAAGTAAGTCATTTTATCCAGTGGAAAGAAGCTGATTCCACAAAACACATCCAGCAGATCACAAGACTGTAAGTGCAGTGTCTGCAAGTACTGAGAGAACAACGATATTTGGCTTTTAGAATTCAGAAAACTGCCAAGGTGTAGATTTAAATGACAAATTTGAGTCTAATCTCCAACAACCTGGACTAGAAATCAAAGTTAAAAAGTTTTTCCAGCCCTCCTTATCTGACACACTCCTTCATGTGGGGGGACAGACTTTAAAAAGTTTGTAGTGATAGGACAAGGGTTTCAGACTGAAGGAGGCTCAGTTTAGATTAGATATGAGAAAGCAGTTTTTCCAATAAGGGTGCTCACACACTGGCACAGCTTGCCCAGAGAGGTGGTGAATGCCCTGGAAACACTCACAGCCAGGCTGGACAAGGCTCTGAGCATCTGATCTAGCTGAAGATGTCTGCTCATAGCAGGGGCTTGGCCTAGATGACCCTTAAGGGTCATCCAACCCAAACCATCCTGTGATTCCATGTGTGAGTGCATGAATGTGATTCCAGGTGTCACTCTGTTTTTATTTAATTATTATGAAAACAGCTTTTGAGAGTATAAGCAAGCAAAGCCTATCTTACTGATACTTAATTTCAGATTCAGCTGTAGAAATATGAACAATGCTTTCAATGTGTGATGGCATGATTAGTTTCCATTATTCACTTTCTTGACGGACTGTAACCTTTAGCAAGAGATTTCAAATGCACTCTCAAGTGGTCTGTGGAAGATGCTTTATCCAATGGCTCCCTCTACAGTCACTTCCCTTTTCTGAATGCCCACAAGTAATACAGACAACAGGGTGACAGACCTCTGTCACAGCTCTAAGTCTCTCTGTTTTAGCAATAAAAATGTATTGCTTTCTTTTTTGCAAATGTCTACTTTTAATTTAGTCTGGAAAGTAGCATACACCAGCTCATGGTACTCCTTGTGCCAGTGGTGTTTATTCTACAAGTCTTACAAAAAACAAGCAAGACCCTCCCCAAATCCACAAGCAAAGTTCTTTACGCTGTCACAGCACTGTGCCATTCTAAAAATCTGTTAAAAAGAACAAAATTTTAAACACCATTACACAGTGTCTACACTCCATCATTATCAGAGATCTTAATACCACAAAAGCACAAACTGCTGACAGGAGTCCTGTTTCCTTGCTTGCAAACAAGAAAAACAGGCAGGCAGGCACTTTTCAAGGGTGATGAAACTTCTCATGTAGGAACCCAAAATTCTGCCAGATGAGACTACTCAGTCAGTTACTTTATGTGAAAAACAGGTTTTGCTTTTCATCCTTTCACTAAAGTATCAGCTATGAAAGGACATTCTGAAGACTTATAATGCATGCACTATTTCCTGAAGCCTTCTCAGGACTGGCTACTAATTCCACATGAGGGTGGAGTAGGGGGGATAAGTTAAAAAATTCATCTATTCACTATTTCACAGTGCCAAAGGACTTTAAGCCTGTGCACGCAGGTTGTGGAATCTCCACCCCTGGATGTTTTCAAGTCTCAATCATCCAAAGCACTGAGCAGGAGAATTTAATTTCAGTGTTACCCTGCTTTGAGTAGGAGGCTGAACTGGATGACCTCCCCAAATTCCTTCTAACCTCAATGAATCTTCAACAGCCCCTCAGATAGGTCTGTACAAACTGTTATCACAGTGACCAATTGAAACTTTAAAGCAGAACTTTGAAAAAAGGAAGACAATTCCATCAGAAAACAGATCCAACAGTTAAGTTGTTCCATCAAGCCATAACCACGCTTGTGGTTTAACTCCACTTAAAGAACCTACTCTGTCAGAAAAAGCAGGAAGCATTTGACAAAACGAGTAACCACATACTTTGTGTTGGCTCTACATCTTTTTCACTGCCTGTGTTTTATTGCTGCCACTTTTTCTTTTTTTTTCATTTTATTTCCAGTGCAGAATCACACTGTATGTGCCTGAAAAGTAAAGTCTTACCCGATGGAAGAATTTCTCTAATCTCTCCTTTAGCACTTTCACTCCTCCATCTTCCATGGCTCTCAGGAATGTGCCATTGAAAAGCTAACAGTTTAAAGGGAAAAAAATCACTTAGTTGGGCAATCATTTACAGTATTTTCTTGTAACTTGGCTATGAATATAGATCACAACACTGCTCCCATTCCTTAACATACTCCACATCAATCCAAATGTATCCCTTCTTTACTGAAAACACATTTAGATTATGGCATTTATATGACATTTATATATGGCAGCAGAGGCAAGTATTTCTGTGTCATTGAAATATCTCATCTCTTGTAAAGGGCCCTGAGCCTCCAGTGTTAACCCTACCTTGTACATGCTGTAGCACTGCTGGAGCACTGAACTATAAACCTTGTCCTGCAGGAAAGAGAGCAGCACATCAGTTGGAGCAGAGGCAGAATCACAAGCATTTTGGCTGAGCTGCACATAACATATGTTTTCAAAGAGCCAGCAAAGACACAAATCAGAGAAATCAATCTCTGAAAAGTGAAATGGCATTTTCAAACAGCATCTAGAAATGTCTCTGTACTTATAAAGTATGATTTCAATAAAGAGTCTCTTCCTCCCTATCATTTAGTACCAAAAGCACCTTAAGAACTCATGTCAAGGATTCCAGTTACAAACAGTGCCCTTCCCTGAGGCCAGTGCTCAGTTCTGACAGCTCTCTTCATCCAAATCAAGGGCTCAGGAATGTGGGACACTACAGCAGGTTTTATGGGGCTGAGATCTTAACCCAGACCAATAAAAGACTATTTTATCTGGAAAATAGAGTTCCTATGACTCCAATCCTTTTCTTAGGACACAGAGAGGAACAAAAGTAATCCACACTGTAATGAACAGGGGCAGGATAACCAACCAGCTTTTTAATTATTATCCCACCCTGCCAAATACCCTTCCTGTATACAATTGAACAGACCTAATGATTCTGCAGCTTGGACAAGAAATCCCATCATAGTTATGAACTTTTTTGGTTTTCCAGATTATTAGTAAGTATTACTAGCAGTCTTAAGAAAGTAGTAACATGTATACTAATACACCTAATAAAAATACATAGATTTAAGAACTTAATTAAACAAACAGATCCTAAGAAATATTCACATACCCCAAGCTAAAAGTCTCACAGCTGTATATTTCACCAGTGTTTATTGAATGATCTTGAACTGTTCTCTGGATAATTCTCTACCTTGTGCTTTTCTTTAAACTTTACTGAAAAGTACTTTGCCCTTTTTCCATTTATGAAGATAGGTACAGATATATATAAAATCAATTTGACAGCAGTTCAAGAAGAATTACACTAAGATATTTCTGGAAGTACTCTTAAAAATACAACATAACTCATTAAAAAAATGGAAAGTTCATTATTACCAGCAATTCCTCTTCCTGATATTCATAGACTGGCTTTCCATCTTTGTGTTTTTCTATGATGGGATTCCGTACAACCTAGGAAGTGGAACAGGCTGGTATTAGACAATGCAGAATGCATTGAGAACATTGCAGGATGGTGTCTTAGGAATATGCACATCACGTGCATAAGTACCATGACCATCCAGAAGTTTTCTTCAGGTTCATGGAAAAACTGTCTATTCTTCTGTGTATGTAGGGATTTGGCAGGTTTTGTTGGGCTAAAAGTCCTGGAAAGAAAACATATATGTAGATATAGGTATTTATAGAAGAGATGTAATTGAGATATTTAAAATACAGTGCTTGTGCCAAGACAATCACCCATGAAATCAGACTTCCTACCTTGTGAACTGCACTATAGCTTCACACAGCCCCACATTTCTAATTTTTTCATTCTTTTCTACTTCATTTGGGTGATAGAAGAGAATCTTCTTTTCTTCCTAAAATTCGAAAAAAGAATCAAGCAAATGCGTTTTAACAAAATCAAAGAATATTGAATTCATGGTTTGCTTGTTTTTTAATCCCTTAATAACCTAGGCAGAATTTTATTTTGTACCAAAATGGGCTTCTGTAATAACATATAAAAGGCATATTAACCACATGTAAGCAGTCAATCACCTCACGATATGTCAAAGTACTTTGTAAATTGAAGGCCATTGAAATCACAGACCCCAGTTACTTCTCAGCCTGTTCAAAGCAAGGTGAACTTCAAAGCCAGCTCAAAGCATGGCAAGCTTCAAAGGCAGCTCAGATTGCTCTAGGCCTTGTCCAGTCATGTGTTCAATACCTCCAGAGATGGAAATCCCAAAACTTTCCAGCCCTGCTCTGATGTTAGATCACTTCACTGTGAAGATTTTTTTTCCTATCTCATCAGAATTTCCCTCCATCCATCCTCATTCTTTCATTAAAGAACCCGACTCCATCCTCTCCTGCCATCCTTCAGGCAGATGGGACTGCCCTCTGCCCCTTTCCACACTGTCTCTTCTCCAGGCTGCACAAATGCATCAAAGGCTCCTCTGGTACGCACAGGCTGCACCCCCCTGACTGACTCGAGGGTTGTCCACTGATTTTTTTTAGTTTGCCAGTGTTTTTCCTACCCTGGGAATCCCTGGAGGAACACAGCGCTCACCAGCAACCTCACACGCGCTGGGCAGAGGGGAATCATTGGCTTGGCCGGACCTGCCGAGCCACCCTCCCTCCCACAGCCACAAGCGCTCGCTGCTGATTCACGCAGGACCTGTTGCTCACAGACTCCCTGGTCCTGTTTTGCAGAGCTGCTCCCAGCCCGGCCCGCCACGGCGAGCCAGAGTATTCCACGCCGCACACGGGGCTCTGCTGAGCTCCCCGGGGCTCTGCCGGCGCAGCCCGCAGCTCGCTGGGGGTCCCTCCGAACATCCCCTCATCCTGCGGCCGAGCAGCGGCTTCCCCCGGCCCGGAGCGTGCGGAGGGCTCAGCCTGCCCATCCTGTCTGCCAAGCATGTGAGTACACTGCTCTGCTCAAAGATAGTGACTAGAGCTTCCTGACTTTCCTCACTAAGGGACACGATGGCCAATGAACGCTAGCAGTAACGCGACTAACTAAGCTAAGCAGTAACCTTTCTACCACGTTGTATCTATGTCAAGAAAATTATTTTAGACAAAGTTAAAGCATCAGTAAAACAGTTGCTGACTGTCCAGCTCCCCATCTACTACACACGCCCTGCTGCTGACAATATCTCCGGTTACTGTTTCTTTTCGGTCTGAAGCAGTCGCAGACCCCAGGGAGGGCAGAGTCGTTCCCGGCCCCGCGGGTACCCAGATGCCCGGTAGGGATGCGGCGGCCGCGGGCCGGGAAAGCCGCAGCTGCGACTGCCTTTGTCCGCGGCCGCTCCGCAGGGACAGCGCCGAGCCCGCACACGGCCTCGGGCACGCAGGGACCGCCGCGCCTTCCCCGCATCCCCGGGCGCGACGTCCCCCGGTACCTCTCCCTCTTTGGGCCCCAGCTTGGGGTTGTAGATGAAGAAACTGAGGAGGGTCGGAGCGAGCTGCTTCTCCTGGCCGGCCGCCCCCGCCGCCGCCGCCATCCTGAGCCTGGGGCCGGCAGCCGCCAGACACCATCGGGGATCGGCCCGACGCCGCCGCGGCACCGGCCCCGCTGCGCTTCCAGC